>JACTAT010000014.1:5337839-5616892 GCA_014526335.1 Chrysaora quinquecirrha
GTCTCGAGCTTTGCTCGCATGCAAGTGTCTCTCTTTTATTGTTAAGACCACTGTATGTGCAGTTAAAATTAAGGAACTATTAGGGAACTTTTTGAACTACAATTGCCTCAAAAGAGGTCCAAAAATAAGGAACTTTAAGAACTAGGCCTTGAGGTAGGTTCCTTATAAAAAAAGCGTGTAGCTATATAGATGTGTTTATAACGATCTGTATATCCAAAGCAAAAAATAGAATGAAAATGAAAGAGATCTTGTGACTCTCAGCATAAAAATGAAATTAAGGTGCACTGAAAGTTTATTAAAAATGAAAAAGCCGTTTTGTTTTACAGAGAGAAAGAGGGACGCACTAATATCCTGTCACAAAAAGGGCTCCGAGTTCTAGAGCTGTCCTCCTGGCCACTTCCCAGCTCTACTATATACCCAAATGCAGGCTATAATTTGGGAAGCAAATGTAATAAGAATTTTTAACGGAAAAGCATAGATATCTAAATAATTCACTTTAAATTGAAGTTGCTACATTGTGAAGCTAAATAGCGAAAAATCACTGTAATTTCATATGAAATCGAATTAAAGTTTTAGGCAAGCGTGCAAGATAACGTTTCATCATCAATCAGTCTTCTCAGCAAATTCTTCCATTGCAACACATGTCCCTTCGGGAATTGTATACCTCCTTTCCACAGCATGCTGCGTTGAATTTTTTTGTTCTTACGACTCCGCCACAGCAAATTTTCAATGCGGAGTTGTATGCCTCCGTTCCACAGCATGCTGCGAAGAATTTTTTTGTTCTTACGACTCCGCCACAGCAAATTTTCAATGCGGAGTTGTATGCCTCCGTTCCACAGCATTCTGCGAAGAATGGTTTTGATCTTACGCGTCCGCCACAGCAAATTTTCCGTCGGGAGTTGTATGCCTCCGTTCCACAGCATGCTGAGTTGAATGGTTTTGATCTTACGACTCCGTCACAGCAAACTTTCCATAGGGAGTTGTATGCCTCCTTTCCACAGCATTTTGCGAAGAATCGTTTTG
Source organism: Chrysaora quinquecirrha (assembly GCA_014526335.1). NCBI lineage: Eukaryota > Metazoa > Cnidaria > Scyphozoa > Semaeostomeae > Pelagiidae > Chrysaora > Chrysaora quinquecirrha. The sequence goes on from JACTAT010000014.1 coordinate 5,338,863, forward strand.
ATCTTATGACTCCACCACAGCAGATTTTCCGATTTGGATTGTATATTTCATCTCCACAAACGGCATCACTAGTTTCTCTCTTGGCTCTGACATTGGCTTCTTGGTCCTGTGGACTTGAGCCTAGGAGAAAAAGAAGCCGGATGCACTTCAAACCTTCAAACTGCCCATGAATAGTCTGCTGGACGGGGTGTTTGGGGCTGTCTGGAAACCGACCGCTCAAAATTTGCTCAAAAACCGTAAAACCGTGCGATATTTTGAACAAAACCGTATGGCACGATGTTAAGTCTCCATTTTCACGAAAATTGCACAGAATCGATACATACTCTTGATTAGTCAACCTTTACTGTTCATTTCACGTTTTTGAGACGTTTTCCTCCCATAACAATTTTTGTTTTTCATTGCCGGCTAACCTGTAGCCTCACTTGGTAGGCATTCAGTTCCAAAAACGCAAAATCTTAATCAAAAGCCGGAAAATTATCCAGAAATGCCGTAAAGCGGTTCACCGACGAAATTTTTAAAACCGAAAAACCGCGTAGGTTTTCGGAAAAAAAAACGAAAGACCGAGCCAAAATATTGGCAAAACCTTGTAACCGTAAAGCCCAAACAACCCCTCCTACTAGTACCTACCCTTAAATGCTGGCAGATTGGCTTTTTTAAGATTCAATGTTTGATCTTTTTGTCGGATTTTGGTTGGCACAAACAACAGGTTATCGAATAAAATTTTACGAATCGAATTTAAATTCATAGCGACTTTCACTGTCTGAAGTTTGCTTATGTGAAAAACAGAATATTTGCAATTTCAAGATGAACAGGGACCGAGAGTTCGGAGATGTTCCACGTTCTCTTTTTCAGGAATACACCTTTTTTCAAAATTCAACCCTTGTGATGCACAAAGCTAAGATTCTGGTTAATTTTAAGCAACTACCTGATACTAGTTCAAATAAGTGCCAAATAAGTGCTACAGGCGCAAAGCAATTGTTCAGAAAAGCAGTTTTAGACATCTTTTTGAGAAGGTTAGAGCGGGGTAGAGGGAAGCAAGATGGTGGAAATGAGATGCCTCCAGGGTAAAGCAACCCGTATTATACACAAATATGTAACAGTAACAGACAAATTATTCGTGCAATTGTTGCTCACTGGAAACAATGATTTGGAGCAAAAGCAGTAAAGACAAGAAAACCTTCATCTTGAAATGCGATGTCCTTTCTTTAAAAAAACCGACTTCTCAGACCCTCTGTCTTTGCGTACTTTAGATTTTGAGTTCTGTCTTCCTTTTGTATTGCAAAGTTTCCATTCAAAACAAGTATCATGTGACTTTCACCAAAAATTTTCTTCCGAACTTCCTAAATGTAAAACTAATGCCAAATAGGGGAAAATGTTTCAACCAGGAAGCGAGTGTCAAGTGTCCACATTCAAAATTTGTCTTCCGAATTTCTGAACTTTAAGATCTGACACCGATATTCACATTTATCATGACCTCGCCTTGTCTCACCTGATGTTTCAAGTTTTTTACCATATCATATCACTTGTCTATAAAGTAGCAATGGCCCGTGTGAGAGTTGAGACAAAGTGCATCTGTATATCCAAAGCGAAAAAATAGGATGAAAATGAAAGAGATCTTCAGGTAACTCGCAGCATAAAAATGAAATTAAGGTGCACTGAAAGTTCATGAAATAAGAAAAAGCCGTTTTGTTTTACAGAGAGAAAGAGAGACTCACTAATCCTGGCACAAAAAGGGCTCCAATTTCTAGAGCTGTCCTCCTGGCCACTTCCCAGATCTACTATATACCCAAATGCAGGCTATAATTTGGGAAGCAAACGTAATAAGAATTTTGAATGAAAAGCATATCTAAATAATTCACTTTAAATTGAAGCTGCTATTGTGAAACTAAATAGCGAAAAATCACTGTAATTTCATATGAAATCGAATTAAAGTTTTAGGCAAGCGTGCAAGATAATGTTTCATCACCAATCAGTCTTCTCAGCAAATTCTTCCATTGCAACACATGTCCCTTCGGGAATTGTATACCTCCGTTCCACAGCATGCTGCGTTGAATTTTGTTGTTCTTACGACTCCGCCACAGCAAATTTTCAATGCGGAGTTGTATGCCTCCGTTCCACAGCATGCTGCGAAGAATTTTTGTTCTTACGACTCCGCCACAGCAAATTTTCAATGCGGAGTTGTATGCCTCCGTTCCACAGCATTCTGCGAAGAATGGTTTTGATCTTACGCGTCCTCCACAGCAAATTTTCAGTCGGGAGTTGTATGCCTCCGTTCCACAGCATGCTGCGTTGAATGGTTTTGATCTTACGACTCCGTCACAGCAAACTTTCCATAGGGAGTTGTATGCCTCCTTTCCACAGCATTTTGCGAAGAATCGTTTTGATCTTATGACTCCACCACAGCAGATTTTCCGATTTGGATTGTATATTTCATCTCCACAAACGGCATCACTAGTTTCTCTCTTGGCTCTGACATTGGCTTCTTGGTCCTGTGGACTTGAGCCTAGGAGAAAAAGAAGCCGGATGCACTTCAAACCTTCAAACTGCCCATGAATAGTCTGCTGGACGGGGTGTTTGGGGCTGTCTGGAAACCGACCGCTCAAAATTTGCTCAAAAACCGTAAAACCGTGCGATATTTTGAACAAAACCGTATGGCACGATGTTAAGTCTCCATTTTCACGAAAATTGCACAGAATCGATACATACTCTTGATTAGTCAACCTTTACTGTTCATTTCACGTTTTGAGACGTTTTCCTCCCATAACAATTTTTGTTTTTCATTGCCGGCTAACCTGTAGCCTCACTTGGTAGGCATTCAGTTCCAAAACGCAAAATCTTAATCAAAAGCCGGAAAATTATCCAGAAATGCCGTAAAGCGGTTCACCGACGAAATTTTTAAAACCGAAAAACCGCGTAGGTTTTCGGAAAAAAAAACGAAAGACCGAGCCAAAATATTGGCAAAACCTTGTAACCGTAAAGCCCAAACAACCCCTCCTACTAGTACCTACCCTTAAATGCTGGCAGATTGGCTTTTTTAAGATTCAATGTTTGATCTTTTTGTCGGATTTTGGTTGGCACAAACAACAGGTTATCGAATAAAATTTTACGAATCGAAGTTAAATTCATAGCGACTTTCACTGTCTGAAGTTTGCTTATGTGAAAAACAGATTATTTGCAATTTCAAGATGAACAGGGACCGAGAGTTCGGAGATGTTCCACGTTCTCTTTTTCAGGAATACACCGTTTTTCAAAATTCAACCCTTGTGATGCACAAAGCTAAGATTCTGGTAAATTTTAAGCAACTACCTGATACTAGTTCAAATAAGTGCCAAATAAGTGCTACAGGCGCAAAGCAATTGTTCAGAAAAGCAGTTTTAGACATCTTTTTGAGAAGGTTAGAGCGGGGTAGAGGGAAGCAAGATGGTGGAAATGAGATGCCTCCAGGGTAAAGCAACCCGTATTATACACAAATATGTAACAGTAACAGACAAATTATTCGTGCAATTGTTGCTCACCGGAAACAATGATTTGGAGCAGCCCCAAAAGCAGTAAAGACAAGAAAACCTTCATCTTGAAATGCGATGTCCTTTCTTTAAAAAAACCGACTTCTCAGACCCTCTGTCTTTGCGTACTTTAGATTTTGAGTTCTGTCTTCCTTTTGTATTGCAAAGTTTCCATTCAAAACAAGTATCATGTGACTTTCACCAAAAATTTTCTTCCGAACTTCCTAAATGTAAAACTAATGCCAAATAGGGGAAAATGTTTCAACCAGGAAGCGAGTGTCAAGTGTCCACATTCAAAATTTGTCTTCCGAATTTCTGAACTTTAAGATCTGACACCGATATTCACATTTATCATGACCTCGCCTTGTCTCACCTGATGTTTCAAGTTTTTTACCATATCATATCACTTGTCTATAAAGTAGCAATGGCCCGTGTGAGAGTTGAGACAAAGTGCATCTTTTTATCTTTAGAACTCTAGTTGAAAAGGTCTTGAATTCTATTGGTCAATGGTCATCACGCTGTTCTGCGTAAGCTGGTTGGTTTTCAGAAGACAATCCAAATCCAGCTTCGCATTTCTGATTGGTGCATTTCGATCCACCCCCGCAAGGTTTATGTGGCCGATTCTAAAAACTATGAAATGTTGCAGTGTAAGACACAATCTCAGCGTAGCATTGCTTATCGAAAGAGCTTTTAATTTTTTGTAAATATTTCTCCTACTTAACTATTTTCAAAGATTTTGAGGGAAGGTTTTTTAGAATCTGATACCTTATCAGGGATTACAGGTTTCAGCCGGACGTCCTGTGGGTCCTTTAGTGCTGAACAATTAACCAGGGGGGGGGGGCTGTTACAGGAGACATAAAGAAAGACAATGTTTAGAACTAAAAAAGTTTTAAACTTATGGTAGGTACTATGAAAGCAGTGATTTCGTAAGAAATTGAATCAAAGTATTTGTTGATTATAAGAGAGCGTTTCATTTGGGGCTTAGCAAATTCTTCCATTGCAACACATCTTCCGGCGTGAATCGTATGCTTGTTTTCCGCAGCACCATGCGTTTGAGGGCCTAGACTGGATCACCCCACCGCAACAGATTTTCCGACGTGAGTCGTAGGTGTCTCTACCGCAGCATTTCCCGTTTGATGGCTTCGACAAGACCTTTGAGCCACAACAGATTTGCCGACGCAAGTCGTAGGCGTTTCTGAAGCAGCATCTTCCGATTGGAGGCTTTGGCTGGATCGTTCCATGACAGCAGATTTTCCGACGAGAATCATACGCCTGACGTCCACAACATTGCGCATTGAAAGGCTTTGATGAGATTTTTCCGCCACAACAGATTTTCCGTCTGGAGTCGTAGGCGGTTTTGCCGCAGCATCTTCCGTTGAAAGGCTTTGAGGAGATCTTTAAGCTACAACATATTTTCCGACGAGAATCGTACGCCTGACGTCCACAACATTGCGCATTGAAGGGCTTTGACAATATCTTTCCATGGCAGCAGATTTTTCGACGCGAATTGTAGGCGGTTTTACCGCAGCATCTTGCGTTGAAAGGCTTTGAGGAGATCTTTCCAAGACAGCAGATTTTCCGACGAGAATCATACGCCTCACTTCCACAACATTGTGCATTGAAAGGCTTTGACAATATCTTTCCGCCACAGCAGATTTTCCGTCTGGAGTCGTATGTGGTTCTACCGCAGCATCTTCCGTTGATAGGCCTCGACAAGACCTTTAAGCCACAGCATAATTTCCGACGGGAATCATACGCCTTGTCCCAACAGCACCTGGCGTTTAAAGGTTTCGTCAAGGTTTTTCCACGACAACAGATTTTCCGCCGCGAATCGTACGCGGTTTCACCGCAGCATCTTGCATTGAGAGGCTTCGACGAGGTCTTTCCGTTACAGCAAATTTTCCGCCTCGTGTCGTAGACGGTTCTGCCGCAACATCTTCCGTTCAGAGGCTTCGAAACGATAACACCACTGCAGCACAATTTAAATCGTGGATCGTATTTTCTATAGCTACATACGCGGTTCCTGATGATGGGGATGAATCTTTTGTCTCTGACTTTTGATTCTTGGCCGTCAGGACTTGAACCTAGATTAAACGAAAGCAGAGTAAGCGTCCGACAGTTCGACAATACCAGTCACTGTTAATTGTTTTTAGCTCTTATTAAGGTTACAAAGTATTCTGGAATAACATAAAGGGTATACGGGTTTAATGAAGTGTATATTGAGATTAATGAAGAAAACATACAGTTGAAGTATTACACAGATCAAGTAACATTTAAGCGCATCTCTTGCACATTTATAATACCCATACCGGCATTACCACAAACATACCAGTAATTAACGTACCTGAAACTATGGTTTGAAGCAGCACCAACAGCAAATATGACAAGAAAACCTTCATCTTCAAACGATGTCTGTTCTCCGATCTCTTGGTGCTTGATATTTGAGAAGCTGGCTTTTCCACTTTCTGTGTTTTTTTTTTTGCTTTATTTTACACCGAGCTTGGTTTCGATTTCAATTCAAGGCAAGGAAAATCAGATGTTGCTCCCAACATTTATCTTCCGAGTTCCGCCTTTCTGATTTTCAGTTCCGTTCCGTTCATATTTCATGGTTTCTGTTCATAATTCTCCTATACACAAGACGCCTTTTTTCCTTTTTAGTCCAATTAATCCAATATTTTCCTTTTTCTTTTCATGTAAACAGTTTAGAGGCATACCGGACTTTGATGACCCAGGGCGCAGGTGGGACCTTGGACGTGGGACTCAGGTGGGACCCAGGACGTGGAATTCAGGTGGGACCTGGGACGTGGGACTCATGTGGGACGTGGGACATGGGACCAAGATGGGACCTGGGACGTGAGACTCCGGTGGGACCTCGGACTTAGGACTCAGATGGGACCTAGGACGCATAAACCAGGTTGGAGTGGGACCTGGGACATGGAAACACCTGCGTCCTGGGTCTTCAAATTCCGGCATGCTCCGTTTTCTAACCCGTTCCTCCGTTAACTTCGTTCCTCATTACCCGTTCACTAATTTCATTGTATCTGTTTTTCAGGGCTAACTCTCTGCGATCAAGATCGAGTTTTATTGTCGTACTTTGTGAGCAAGCTGAAATATTCTTATGGCATGGGTGCAAATCATCAGATGCAATTAGAGAAACAGCATCGAATGCAGCTCATCGTCTCATTGAAAAGTAAGATCGAATTCCAAACAATCGAAAACATTTATTATATTCATTCTACTGTAACGTTGTAAGGCTAAGGTTATTTTTACGACGCAGCTGAACGCCAGTAACAACAATATCCCCTCTATCTAGCCCCAATCTTCACAGTGAAAATTTAAAATAAATCAAATCTTAATGTCTTTTACATCTGTCTTGACTGATAAAGTGCTGAATATGCTCATGTATTTATTAAGCCCCCTCTCTAACCTTCCTGTCTAATCAGTCTCCCCCTAAAAGCTTCCAAATAAAATAGGTCCTCGGAGCTTAATATAATTTTTACAGTATCTCAAACCTCATCCAAAGTTTGACTTCAGTATTTTTTAATGAGGAATACAATCGAAGTTAAGAAGAATCGTCTACTTGTTTTCAATCATCGCTCTGCCCCTCTCTGCCTTGTTTATGTATTAATGGGTACTATTGATGCCTTCTTAAATCATTTTCCAGAGCATAACTTAATTCAATGGGCATTTTAGTCATAAAAGTTGTACGAGATTTCTGTCAAAACAAAGGATTGATTAGAGATTTCTATGAAAACAATAAGAGTTATAGCAAGCGTCTGTGAGGTTTAAAGAGTCAATAGCCCTTTTGGTGGTTAATTAACTTTTATGCAGTGTAGGTTCATGATGTATACTTTTTCTTCTCTGTTTCAGTCATCCAGATGAAGCTGCGTTATCAGAGAAGACAGAAATATTTTTAACAGAAATAGAAGAAGGCCATGAACCTGAGGTGTTTTGGGTTGCCCTTGGTGGTGAAGATGATTATGGATCCCTCTTACTAGGTAAGTTTTGATGAAAGTTATAACATGACACCATCATCATTGATGTTAAGGCTAATTTCTTATAACATTAGTCCAAATTGGTCTCAAGACAACTTTATCACTAATCAGATTTTATTTATCATTTGAGGGAAGGCATTATCAAAAGCTTTTCAAATAACTGCCTTGTTACAGGAACAGTTATTCCAGTCATCCCAAATTTCCACCCCCCTCCCTAATCGTCGTAATCGTTGTCGTGATAATCATAGCAATTTTTTTCATTCTTTAATCTTCGTAGAAAGTGCACATCGAAATGTATCTTTTCTAAAGCAGTTTATATATACTTTCCTTCTCTTTCTTTTTAAGACATAAATATAAAATGGGACTTCGTTCCAAGATGTTTTCACTTGACAAGTGCTACTGGAGTATTCGTTGCAAATGAAATCATTAATCCTTCAGCAACACCAAAAGAACAATGTCCATTTCCATTTTTACAAGACGATCTTTATGATGCCTACCAACCAGGTAATACTCTTGCCATCTAATTATATAAATAACCAAAATAATTTCAACTTCTGATTCCCATAGAAGCCTAGAATAAGGTGACGTGGAAAGTGCGAAGATAAACGGTAAAGGGTTAATGAAGCCCCTTAAAACGGAGGTCAACGTTGCCCATTCTGACGTCAAGCTAAAAGCATATGTTTGAAATATAGATCTTAATGCTTTTATAAATGTGTAGTTTGGTCTAGAAAAGGTGCAATTCTCATTGAATGTCTAAAGAATGGGGGCCCTCTGGACCTTGGTTGGCGGCCCCAATTATTTGTCCTCCTATGGAATCGCCAGTTCTTGGCGTTCCTGAAGCTACGATCAATTTTAAGATGAATTAGTTGTTGTTCTTTATCCATTGAATTCGTTGAAAGTTGATAATTTCTTGTTATTTGTAGCAATTTTCATAATCGATGCAATTCATGAAGTATATTTATGGCTTGGTTGGTGGCCTGAAGACGAAGAAAATGAGAATTCTGATGCTCAAAGATTAAGATGGGACATGTTGAAAAGAAAAGCCATGGAAAGTGTTGTTCTATACGCAAAAGGTTTGTCAGCATCACTTTAATAACTAATTAGCCCTTTCCTATATCTGACAACCGACTCTCAAGGACTCCTGCCCTATAAGGACCTACACCTTAAGAGATTGTGAATTTGTTCTTTGCTGGTACGTGTGGTCCGAGATGTGTACCCTATAATTAGTCTAGGTCCTCTTTTCTTGTCTTTAGCTCCTTGGTCTTAGTGGAGTCTGCAGTGCCTGGTTTTCTGTTCCTAGTAGAGGTCATGTTTTCTGGTCCTATTCCTGGGCCTTGATTCCAAACCAATTGATATTAAGGCCCGATTAGCCGATTCGGGATATGGGATGTTTCCATCTATGGCGTAATTGGGGTAATATGGGGTCATTTTGAAACAATAATAAAGGGTATATCGGAATTTTCTGTCGAATCCTGGAATGAAGGGGCCAGAAGATGATTCATGGGGACATAAGCTATAAGGGATAACCAAATCCAGAAATCCTCCAAATATAACCATTTGTGTCTATTAGTTTGATCTTATACTTATACAGATGCCTTTTTTAATTGGCTTTTTTATTTAATTCTGTTTTAGAGGCTGGTCGATCATTATCACATGCCTATGTGGTTGATGCTGGACTTGAACCTGATCAGTTCACCCATTTATTCCCATATTGGATCGTTCAAGAAGATATTACTGATATTCAGTTGGAGGTATCATCGATTGCAATTATGTTTATTAACTAGACCTTTCCCTTCTAGACAAGCCCCGCGATAAAGTGCCAAAAGAATTGTCCATGTCTGAAACGGGGAAAAGACATGACAGTGACATTTACATGGTTCTTTAAATTGTCTAAATGTCTTTTTATCTTCTACAGGATGGCAGAGAAGATAGTGATAGACTACAGTTGATAACTGAGAAATTAGAAGGTTTTTCAAGGTAAATTTTTTTTCATTTTACAATTCCAGACATCGTAGTTTTCAAGTACATTATTCTATCGTTATGTAAGCCTAGGTTTGGTCCTAATCATAGTACAGAAACTAGCCTAGGATTTGCCCGGTTTTATGAAAATTAAGGCCTGGTCCAGGCTAGTGTGAACGCGGAAAATTTGGGCTCGGCCCAGGATACCTTGGTCGTGGTTTTGACATGAACTCGACCTAGGTTTTGAGAAAAAGGTCCAAATTAAGCTTTTGCCAGGCCCGGGCCATACCAAGGTCGTCGCAAAAGTGAGCCGAGACAATGCTACCTTTTAAAGTGTGAACAGAGCTTACACAGTTAATATTTGCTATCTGGAACTCTTGAGTGAATTTTTAATTGGGGTAAATTTGGTCCTTTGAATCTCGTATACCAATTGCAGAGATTTCTGTTATTCTCACAAAAGTCTCTTGAAAAATCCCTTTGTCTCAATGATAATCTCGTACGTCATTTCGAGGAGTGAATGCCTCTAAGATTTTCTTTATGTACCATTCAGTGATTTTGATGATTCTCTTCTTTGTTCCATAAAGGGAGTTCTATACAGTAGATGAGTTACGACAAAGGCCACTGCCAGAGGGAGTGAATCCGTCAATGCTCGAGACTTACCTTTCTAATGAGGACTTCGAGGTACGTCTTGCCATTTGATTTTCTTACTTCGCATCGTTGATTGATGATGATTAATGATTAATGATTAATGATTACCATGATCACTGGTATTACAGTGGTCCAAGAGAGTTGTTTTGATTACTGCTTATCGGGTGATGCTTTGTGATGTGACCAAGTGAGCGGAAATTGCCGGGGATGCAAATCTCAGATGTGTGACCAGTTTCCAACAATGTTTGATCATTTGACCAACGTCCAAACAGACGGGCTTAACGATGCAGTTCTTGGTAAAGATGGCAAAACAGTTCATAAACCGTCAATAGACCAGGGACTAAAAAGAAAAGGATTTCCCGCTCTGGAGCCTAGAAATAAGATTGCAGTCACAAAATTACTCATTCCTGGCTAAGCTTAGGCCGTGGCCAGACGATCAAACATTACTGGTCAAACATTTGAGATTCACTTAGCAAATAATGTTTGGCCGTTTGATCACATCGCGATTCATTGCTTGACAAGCAGAACTTACTAGGAGTTTTTGAAAACTTCAAAAAGCATTTCTGATTGCTGTAGGCAAAAGATGTTTGACGAGCAATGTTCTGTGATGTGGCCAAACGATCAAACATTTTGTTGGAAAAGCGAATTTCAGATGCTTGTTAAACAATGATTGATCGTTTGGCCAGGACTTAAGAACATGTCGGCACGCTGTTTCAAGGAAATTCGTCTTTCTATGAAATTTATTGAAATTTATTTCATAAAAATAATGCGTTGAAATTCTCTTTCAGGACATTTTCCAAATTAGTCGCGAGGATTTCAAGAAACTGCCACACTGGAAGCAAGTGAACTTGAAGAAGAGATCTGGGCTTTATTAAAAAGCAAGAATAAATAATCGAATTCTTAGGTCTTTGCAATTAAATCAGGAGTACCCTAGTAGTGAATATGACTTCAAATATAATTCAATTTTAGGCCTTCTAGTAAGGTTTCAATATTTTAACCAAACACACCCTAAAAGATGTCTTGAAATACTGCAGCAACTATATTAAGAAATGGTGTATTAAATTTTGTTTTTATCCAATGTTAAATTGTAAATTTAAGTTTTGTTGTAATTGATTAATTGTTTTGTAAAGTAAATTCATCTTCATGCTGCTTGACACACTCGTCAGAACTCTTCTAGAGCCTGATAAGTGTTCAAATTTAATGCTTTGCTCAATGTCATCATTTTGTACAGTACAGGCATTTGAATGATAAGTTTATTCAATTTTGACTTTACTCAAACCTTTTGTAGAATTCGATTTCGTGAGATCGACGATCATGTGGTCGTAGCTTTTGAATCAAAGCTTGATTTCCACACGATCGTAATCGAAATGATCGTAGCATTATCACACAATTGTATTAGTCTCATCTAGAGTTTGATTTGTGTTCCACTGTCGTGCAACATAACCATGATACGACGATTGCAAGGTTCTTTTAGACAATAATCTCGAAAACGATTTTAGTAGATTTACAATAGATCGTATATAAATCGATGACATCTTGAAAGTTCCCCAATCTTACGATTCTACCATAATTCACCGATCATTCTGCAATAGCCTCGTGAGTTCAGTAGCAGTTTCCCAGTTGTTTCGACCAAATTGTCTCGAAGCTTAAATGCAATGTTTTAATAAACTGATTTACATGCTGTGTTTTGTATATTTTTGTAATTTTTCAAGTGAATAAACTTTCCTTATAAGTCACTTATTTATAGTTAGAATGTCATAATGTAATGGTCACTAAACTATTTAAAATATTACAGAAACTGGTCTTTTTCTCTATTCTTCTTTTAATGCGATGCGAGTCAAGCAAACTTGGGACATAAACTTTATTAAGATTGGAGATTGTCTTCCCGCTGCATTCCGCAAGCTGATTGGTGTTTAAAACACAATGCCAATTCGGCTTCGCTTTCTGATTGGTGCATTTCGATTCGCATCTGGGTATAAATTCCGCGTTTGTCATTCGTTTTGGTCCGTTTCTGACGTTTAAGAGTGTCAGACGAAAAAGCTTTTCAAGTATGCCCGAAAATGATTCCGCTGTTTATTGCAATTTTAAAGTTTTGTACAACTCAAAAACTATTAAATCAATTTAGTAAATAACCTATAGGGCCATTTTTTTTCTATGGTTTTGCAAAAATTGTGCACAGAAGTTCAAAGTTTAGAAGTTTCCATGCTGAGGGTTGGGGGGGGGCAATTTAAGGGGGTTGCCCTCAACCAAAAAATTTATAATCACCAACATTGAGAAAGATTTTATTTTCCATTTTCGGGCATATCATAGCCATGGAAAACTCAGGCAATTTTAAACTACCCAGAAGCATACCCCCAAAAAATTGCTACCATGGCTACCTTGGTTGGTAGATAGAGGTATGAACATCCCTTTCTGATGTTTCAGAATGATTTGTAAAATAATCAGAAAATAACTAAGATAGTCTAGGTACCTTCAACTGTAGGGCTTCCTTAGTACTTTCAGGAAGGGTACCATACAAGTTTTCTAAAGGCAAAAATCCAAGCTGCCTATTTGAATCCCGTTCAAAACAATCATCCAGTCATTCTAAAAGTTATTCGATAATGCAGTCATAAAGCTCGGCTCTACAATTATACCTGTATTGATGGACATCTTGCTGTTTCTTCTTTGGAGGTTGTTATTTACCCCAGCAAGCACCCCTGTTCAAAGATCACAAGTCACAACACAGCTCACACAAAGTGGCTCGAAATCGCACTTTCCATCGATCCTGGCAATTTGATTGGATAATCTACAGAGGTGGGAGAGACAGTAGAATGCTCACGCGTGGACATGGAAGTTTTTTAATGAGAACGCGTAAAAATCTATTTTTTTTCTTAATTTTAAAATTTCAAAAACTTTTTAATAGTTTAATAGTTATCAATGAGGTGAGAAACAAAAATAGAACTACAATTTTTTAGTGGAAAATTATTTTTGCCATAAAATTACTTTTCGTGGCGCATGCGCTTTTAGTACATAACCGGACTCGACAGGATGACTGGAAAATAATCTGTGACATCGATGAGTCGATATTACATAATTGTTCAGTGTCATGAGTTCGAAGCGTAAGCAAGGGGTATCCAAGCGTAAGCACATGGTCTAGGGGCCGGATATCCCCTCCCTCGGTTGGCTGGCCGAAGACTCATGGGGGGAATAGCGATTTCCTGTAACGGGAACCACCGTAAGATGCGACGCCTCAGCAATGTGGAGGAAAGTGGGGGCATTCATCTCCAGCACTGAGCAATGTTTTTGCTTTCACATAAGAAAGGGACCGTTATTACATTCCCTTCCACTGCGTTGTTTTTGTTTGTTCTCATTCTCAAAGTTTGTTGCCCCCGTCGAAATCAGATAAAATGATTGACATTCAATTAGAAAAGTCAGTCTACATTTACACTTCTGCGCATGTTCGTGTTATTTTTACATGAATTTTTATTGTTTTTATTTTGGGAAACGCGCTGTACCTTGTCCACTTTTCTGTTGCTGGCATTATAAGTTAACCTCGTACTGATGCAGCCATGCTTTGAAAATCTCTTCGCCTTTTTGCTCCGCTCCGACCGTGTGTCCGCAAACGCAAAGTCGACGACATGAAGAGATGAGAGACTTGCAATGTTATTGACTTGTGTGAAGTCCGTTTCAAACTAAAGATGTCGCTACAGATGGATACATATTAATTCTTTAAGCTATCTAAATGAAATTGTAACAGTTTGGAAGAAAATAAATCGTTTTAAGGTTTGTTTTTCTACAATCAATATTCGGCCTTCGGATTTGATAATTGGGCCTAGCCAGCAGGTGATAGTACCCGTCCGGTGAAAGAATCAATCGAAAGAACTGGTTGTAAAGGAATCCTTGATTGATATGTTATGATTTCAACATGAATCCATATTATCAACAGCCACAGCACCATCTACAAGCTCCTCAGATCTATGGACAACAACAACAAAGTTTTCAAGCAGTTCCAAGCGTTGCACCACCAAATTTTTATCAACAACAAGCATGGCCACCCGGATTTGGGGCTGTTCCACAGTATCAAGTCCCCTATCAGCTACCCCAGACTCCGTATCAGGCAGTTGCACAACCAATCCAAAGTATGCCAGCTCCTGTTGCCAGCCAGCAAATGAAACAGGGAATTGCAGAACCACCACCGCTGCCAAAATCAACCCCAGTTCCTGAGCTGCCACCAAGACCTCCACCCCCTGAGGAAAATGTAAAACCCCCACCACCGCCAGATGAGCAGCGAAGTGTATCATCAGTAACAAGTAATTTAAAATCAGGGACTATTGCATCACAGGTGAACAATAATGCAACAATGACAGCAATGCAGCTGCAATCTAGCTTGTCATTTGGTAATATAAAAACAAAGCCGCTTACTGGAGATGAAGATCTAGAAACATTAAATACACAGCTCAAACAATTAGAAGGGCAGATGAAAAATTACCAATCAGAGTATGAAAAATGGCATAAGGAGTTCACAGCTTGGCAGAAACAGCATGAAAATCACCCAGATCAAAAACAATATATTCAATATCAACAAAAGTATCAAAAAATGATCGAACAGCAACAACGTTCTTTACAACAACAGTATATTGAACTTCAAAAAAGAATCAAAGTCAAGCAAAATCAGCAAATGATGACAACACAAACAGGAAATAATAACGTATCTAGTAAGAGTCAAACTTTCCCTAATCAACAATCGCAGCAGAATATGTATGGTGGTACTGCTCAGAATACACCTGCTAGTTTCAGTAGTTCTAATGTTTATAATAAACCATCTAACATGCAGGATTATGCCAAAAATTTGCAGCATCAGAATTCAGCATCAGTGGCATCATCTGCTGACACAAATTTGCAGTCTAGTCAATATTCACAAGGAGGGAGTTATTCTGGAAACCAAAATCAGTTCCAGAATGCAAGTGACAATTATCAACATAAAATTGCACAAGACAATTATACAAACTTTGGTTCTAATTTAAAGGAATGCATATCTCAAAATCAGAATAAGAACAATCAATATGGAGATCAGCAGTCTGCAAATTGTTTGCCGCAAAACCAACAGACTTCAAACTATTCCCAGTCTAGTCAGCAGACTTCATACTATAATCAGCCTAATCAGGCATCTTCAAGTCAATCGTCTGGGATGTTTGCTTCAAATAAATGGTCTTCTAATCAGCAGCAGTCTAATCAAAGTTCTAATCATCCAACCACAAGTAATTGGTCTTCAAGTAATCCACCATCGGAAAAGCCATCTTCAGATCAGTGGTCTTCAAATCAAGGATCTAGCCAGTCCTCTACTAGGTCTTCGAATTATCAATCATCAGAGAATTCATCTGCAGGCCAATGGGGTACAAATCCAAATCATGCCTCAAGTCAGCATGCATCAACAAGTCAATGGTCCTCAAACTATCAATCATCAGCACAACCATCATCAAATTCATGGGGTTCTAACTATCAGTCTTCAGAACAGAGATCTTCAACACAATGGTCATCAAATAGTAATTCAGTAGAAAAGCCAGTCTGGTCCTCTACTCAAAAACCATTGGGTAATCAATCTTCAAGTCTTTGGTCTACCAATCAACAAACATCAAATAAGCCTACATCATATCAGAATTCTTCTGAATTTCATCCTGCAACCAATCTGCAGTCCCCAAAGGAGCCCCCCACTTCTCAAATGAATGCAAATGTGCCTTACCAGAATCAGTTACAGAAAAGCCAAATACGACAGCAGACACCACAAAATCAAAGTATACCTTCAAGAGTGTCAGTGCCTGGACCTAGAGTGCCTCACACAGGGTCAACTACTCCAAGAATGCCATCTAGAGGCCCAGCACCTGGTCCTAGAGCACAACAAGGAGGGTCAGCAGCTGGCTCCAGAATGCCTGATGCAGCATCAACAGCAAGCCCAAGAATGCCAGCTAGAGGGCCAGCACCAGGTCCTAGAGCACCACAAGGAGGGACAGCAACTGGTCCTAGAATGCCTGGTGCAGCAACAGCGGCTAGCCCAAGAATGCCTGCTAGAGGGCCAGCACCAGGTCCTAGAGCACCACAAGGAGGGGCAGCAACTGGCTCGAGAATGCCTGTTGGGGCATCAATAGCAAGCCCAAGAATGCCTGCTAGAGGGCCATCACCAGGTCCTAGAGCACCACAAGGAGGGACAGCAACTGGTCCTAGAATGCCTGGTGCAGCAACAGCAGCTAGCCCAAGAATGCCTGTCAGAGGTCAAGCTCCAAACCCTAGAATACCTCAAACAGGATCTATGTCTAGCCCAAGAATGCCTGCTAGAGTTCCAGCACCAGGTCCTAGAACACCACAAGGAGGGACAGCAACTGGCCCCAGAATGCCTCTTTTGGCATCAGCAGCTAGCCCAAGAATGCCATTGAGAGGTGCAGCTCCTGCTCCTAGGATGCCTCAAGGAGGATCAGCCACAAGTGCTAGAATTCCAGCTAGAGGTCCAGCACCTAGTCCAAGGATACCTCAAGGGGGCTCAATAATTGGCACAAGACCTTCCCAAGCAGCCTCAGCATCTGGCCCTCGAATGCCTCTGAGGGGACCATCACCAGCCCCTAGAATGCCAATAAAAGGATCTGTTCCTGACTCTGGTAACCAAGCTCAAGAAAAACAAAAAGACCCAGCCTCCCTTCCATCGTTAATGTCCCAAAACATCACAAATGAAAGCAAATACAAGCAAATAGACAAAATGTCAAATGAGCGACTTTTGTTTTCCGATAGTGAGGATAGCTCTCACAATGAAGCTGAGAAAGGCTTGCAGAAAAGCAGTGATCTTGGAAATCAAGTTAAAGGAACTGCAGATTCACATGAGCAGCAAATCCAACCACCACAAGATGGCGAGAATTTCTGGGATGATGATGTGTCTGATTTTAATATTTGGGATAGCAAAAGAGGCATTCCAGGTAAAGTGATTTATTTTTTGACATTTGCCATTTAGCAAGGTTTTGAATAATTTTGCTAATCATTTATTAAGTACTCTGATACGAAAATATTACAAAGACACTCTTCGGAGTTTTCAGAGGGACCTCCACATGACAGGCACGCTTTGGAACGATGCCATTGCCTATTATAGAAGTTTTTTTGCAAAGAAACGGCTTTTCAGGCAAAGATTTTTCTCCGTGGTTTGTCTCTTTTATAGAGATACATTGTCCATTAACATATGCTCCACTATGGTCTAAAGCAATAACTGATGCAGAATAGGCACATCCTTGTTAATATTGCGCTAGTTCTTTAAGAAACATTTGGTTTCTATCCTAAAATATGTCTAATTCTTTTGAAGTAAATATACTCGCACTTATCAAGGCTGTTCCTCCACAGTATAAGTAATGATAATCACTGCTTATCGTCATAAGCCTTTGGTGTTTGTCAAGGCAACGCTTTAGTAGAGCTCCGTCTCCCATCATCAGGCAATGAGAAATTTGGTTCTTCTCTTATTTTTCAGATTTAGCGTAGTCCTTTAGTGTTTAACAATGTTTTGTAGTGTTTGGTAGTGTTTTGACCTCAGTTTTATACTCTTAAATGTTTCAAATGAAATGGCTTTTGTTGATATGTTATCTTAATTATGTTTTTATTCTTTTTTAGAAAAACAGTTTACTGAAAACCAAGAGAACTCCCAAGATCAGCTGTCAAGTCAGCAGAAACCAGTGGATCAATTAGAAGCATCACATTTGGATAAGACGCTATCCGTTAGTCAAGCAAATTCCCTAAGACCCGGTTCTTGGCAACGAAAGAAAAATCATGCCAGTATTATCAGCTTCTAGCAACTCCATTCGTCAGCAGATTGTCAGTACAAATAGCTTCTCAAAGCCAGCTGAAAATAAACCAAGTTCGAGTGCCAGTGTGTATCAAACTAGTTCTGTTACAACTCATTCGTCAAGAACCAGCGTCCTCGGTGAACCTGGAGTCACTAAACCTGAGATTAACAGTGCACCAGCGGTTGAGCCTCTTGCGAAAACTGCTACTGCTGTTTCGACTGCTGTGTCTGCTACTGTTACAAGTGTCACATCTAGTACTACCACTGCAGTCACTTCTGTATCAATGTCTGATAGCAAGGCCATACCATCTTTCCAACCAGCCGTTAGCCAGTCACAGCCATCTTTTGCACCAAGACAGCCAGGTGGACCTGCAAGACCTTTCGGACCTAACAGTGGGCCAACATCATCAAGGCCACCGTTTGGACCAAGAGGTGGGGTAGCTTCAGGTGTTAGGGGCCCAAGATCCTTGCATGCAGGCAGAGGGGGTTCGTTCAATACAGCTGCTCCTCAGCCAACAGTCACAGAAAACAGCAATTTGTCATCATCATCTCAATGGACGCCGATACATAAAGTATCCGAAATAAAACATGGAACATGTAGATATTTTCCGGATTGCAGATTTGGAGCAGCATGCAGATTCAAACATCCGGACTGTCCTGATTTCATATAGTGAGTTATTTGATTTTTCCTTTATAATATTTTTCTTTGGCTTGCAGTTGATCATTAAACAACTCAAGATTTTAGGAATATCAGAATACCATATCAGGAAGACGTTTGTTGACGAGAGGCAAACCACTCCATTCCCTTGGAAATCCTTTTATTTTAATTAGAATCTCGTACACTCTTGAGGAGTAAAATGCCCCAATTTTGTTGAAGTTATATCCATGAGAAACACCGTATCCGATTCAGTATTAGACACGATAGTCACTGCTTATCATGGCAAGCTTTTGAAATTTGACTGGGCAACGTTTCAGGTGAGCCTCATATCTGATCATCAGACGATGAGAAATTTGGTTCTTTAGTTTACTGCGTTGATCATAAAATTATTCGCTTGTCCCAATTACTAATAGTAGTGCATTAACAAGCAGGATTAGTTGCACGACATTTTTGATAGTACAAAACATTGTTTGCTTGACGCAAGCAAAAATTTTGAAAAGCATTGTTTGTCAACGTGGCCAAATGGTAAAACACAATTTGAAATGTTTAAAACAATGTTTGATCAGTTTAGCCAGTGCTGTACTGTGCCTAGATTAGATAGATTTGATTTGATCATGATTTCATTTTTCACAGTTGCCAAAACAGAAATTGTGCTCTTGAACATTACGAACCACCGAAAGATACTTCAGAGAATTATCAAAATAACAGAAAATTCATAGATGAAGAACAGCATCAATCTTTTTCATCACAAAGGACGGAAGATGATGGATATCAAAACCAAAGGCATTCACAATCGGATGATTATTATGACAATCGAGTTTCATCTGAATATTATGATCGAAGCAAATATTATTATGACTCAAATGAAAGACAAGGGGAATATAGTCAGAATGAGAATTATTATTCAAATGATCAATATTACTCACAAAGATATGATGATGATTATACGCAGAGGCGAAATGACGGACCAGAGAACAATTATGATCAATATCAAGATTATCCATCTGATCGATATAATACTGATCGAAATACTGCGGATGAAAACAGACCATCTGGTCCGGGTTATAGCTCAGACTATGAACCAGAAAGAAAAAGATTACATGAAGAATCAGAAGGTGATCAGTATGGAACATCAACAGCGCCACGTGGAGAGTTTTTTCGAGAACGATATGAATTCGATAAAAGATATCGTGACTGGGAGAAACAACATTTTCCTGTTGATGATCCTACTCGAGAATGGGAGTTTGAAATGAGAAGGAGGGAACTCCTGGGCCAACAAGAGGCTGATAAATCACGTGATTATGCGCGCTCTTATGACTATGACAGAGATGCGGAAGGTAATGATTTTTATCACTATTCTTTATATTTTGGTTTTTACTTGTCCAAACGTTGCGCCCATATCTTACCTTTTAAGAAATCTTTAAAACCTATAATAATTAATAAAGTTTCTGAGGGCAATACCAGAAAATATTAACTCGGAGCCGTCAGTACAAAGGCTGAGGGTTGATATATTCGGTATTACCCGAAGCAAGCAGTTATTATATGGTTAATTACCCTATGGACATGGCATGGTCATTCGTTAGTTCATCTACTTCTGTAATCCTAGCGACTGGCGCTAGATACTCCATTTCACCCTTCACCAATTACCTTCTGTCGAGGTGTTCCCTTCCTCGGTGAATATTCCAATGAAAGTTGCTTCTAACTATCGTTATTGTGGTACCAATTTACTTATGATATTGAATTATATTATAGGTTATAGAAAATCTTATGATGGTTACGAAAGACCATATGATGATCGATATGATGACCCAGCGTACAGAAGAGATCCCTTGTACGGAAGACCTTCAGAACCTATCAGACCAGTGGTCTTTGATTATGGCCATGAAAAGAAACTTGGTCTCTATGATGTTGATTTATCAAAATTAAATGATGATAATAATGCTACTTTGAGTGAACGTCCTATTAGCCCATCAAACAACAACCGGATCGAATGCTAAGTCCACGTCGCTCGCCAAGGCGCTCGAGAAGCCCCCATCGACGATCATACAGCCCGAGGCGGTCCGATTCACGCTCACGTAGATCAGCAAGCCCGTCGAGAAGAAAACGATCCCGACGATCACCGAGTCCAAGGCGACGTAGTCCATCACGTGATCATAGAAGAAGAGACAGATCACGTGAACGCCATACATCACGTGACAGAGAGCATTCGCGTTCACGAAGTACTTCAGCTAGACCACGAGAAAATGAGGATCGCAAATCGCGCAGTGATGCAAGTCGCTCCTATGGAAGTAGAATCGAGAATGAGAGAGGTATTATGGGATATGATGATGGACGAATGCAAAATATAAAAGAGCCTGGGCCTGAAACTGTTGCGATCAATGACTTGTTGGAGAAACCTGGCCGTGATTCCAGGCCAAAACAGGTGGGTGAAACTTAAGATAACAACTTAAGTTTAAACTTAGTTTTAGCAAACCCTTTAGTGCTTTTAAATAGCTTAGTTACCTTTGGTGAGATACAGCATATGTGGCTGCATAATGTAGAAAGAATTTGACAACGTTTATGAAGTCAGATCGACGTAGATTTGCCGCAGATCTCTTTCTCAATATCCTAGTCCTAGGATACACGATTCCGTGCCAAAATAAAGGAAAGTGGGAGGGATATATATTTATTTCTCTCTCTCGCTCTCCTTTGTTTTCGCGGAATAGTCGACCTTTGGAGATGAGAAATAGCCTTGGGGCACGTCTAGGATCGAGGGCAATTCACTGCTCAGAATCCTATACACCCTTTTCTAACTGGGATTCCTTTTTTCAAAGGAGTCTTTTAAAATCCCTTTTGTCTCGATTGGAACTTGTACAACTTTGCGATTAGTGTTATGGCTTTCGATGAAGAAAATGGAAAATTAGCTGATATTTTTTATTTCTCACATTTTTCATATTTGTTTTAGATTGTCATCATCTTGCGTGGTCCTCCAGGTTGTGGCAAAACGCATATTGCAAAGATTATTAAGGTAAGCGTGTCATTTTGGTCTCTACCACTATCTTCCAGTTCTGGTGTTCCATATTGATTGTGTGCAAGAGTCCATAGGCTACTGCTTTTTAAAAAGATATTTAGCAAAAAATGTACTTAATGTATATCTGCTAAGCTTTTTTGTACTTTGGAAGTTTTATTTCCTCTACGAAGCCCAGAAGGTGGGCAGAGTTCCTCAAGACACGACCCATAACAAGGGTAAATCATCAACAAATGTCCTGTAACCCAGCACATGAATATCACTTCTCATTTAGGAGTCCCCCCTCGATGGAAGCCAAGATTTCAACGTGTGAATTCTACAGAATCGGCCAGAGCTAGCCAGCTATGAGTATGACGAACAGATAAACGGAAAATGTACTACTGCTCATTTCCACCACGATTTAATTCTTTGAACGTTGAAAATTTCACCTTGTGGAAACCTGGCCTAAGTTGCCATTACTCTTAATTAGCTGTGTTCATCTGCTTTATTGATATCTCGTTATTGATAATGCTTATTATTTGTGTAGGATAAAGAGGTTTCATTCGGTGCGCATGCTCCTAGAATCTTGGCTCTTGATGATTACTTCATAACGGAGTCTGATGTTTATGAAAAAGACGAAGAAACAGGAAAGCGGGTAAAAGTTAAAGTAAGTAGTACCTTTAACACCCCGTGCTTTTATCGAGTACCTGTTTAATTCATTGAGCTTAGTCTTGTTATTCAGGGGGTTTCGTCTTTGGTATCGTAGCTTTATTTGCGAGTTCTCGGGTTCACTTGTTTGGAAAAACGAAGGCTCTATATCAGCGTATAATAAGCTCCAATAATAGCAAAAAGCATGTTTTACTCGGTGGCTTCGTAAAATTCAGTTCACGTTAGGCCTTATACAAATTTATACTGCTGTGCTACTTGCCTGACTGCAGGCTATACAGAAACATTTCGTAACAGCATTGCGTGCCTTTTAGGTACATTTTTACTTTGATCTTTTTGTACCTTTGTACCTTGTGTACCTTTTGGGCCTGTTAATCTTTATAAGCATCTGCTAGGTGCAGATAAACATAACCTTGGCCAATACTAATGTACACAGTAATTCATTAGTAGAACTGCTCTTAATCACACTTCCCTTTATCTAATATGAACAATGACACGTGCAGTCGGACTCAGTAATACTGTGTTGTGATATCGTGGCCTTAAGATCAACAGTACGATTTGAGGGGCAATTCATTCCTAGAAATCCCGTTCACCACTGGTAGCTCTATTGTTTTCACAAGATTCTCTTGGAAATCCTTTTGTTTCAAAAGGAATCTCGTACGCCTTTTTATTGCTAAGTCCACGTCGCTCGCCAAGGCGCTCGAGAAGCCCCATCGACGATCATACAGCCCGAGGCGGTCCGATTCACGCTCACGTAGATCAGCAAGCCCGTCGAGAAGAAAACGATCCCGACGATCACCGAGTCCAAGGCGACGTAGTCCATCACGTGATCATAGAAGAAGAGACAGATCACGTGAACGCCATACATCACGTGACAGAGAGCATTCACGCTCACGAAGTACTTCAGCTAGACCACGAGAAAACGAGGATCGCAAGTCTCGCAGTGATGCAGCTCGCTCCTATGGAAGTAGAATCGAGACTGAGAGAGGTATTATGGGATATGATGATGGACGAGTGCAAAATATAAAAGAGCCTGGGCCTGAAACTGTTGCGATCAATGATTTGTTGAAGAAACCTGGCCGTGATTCCAGGCCAAAACAGGTGGGTGAAACTTAAGATAACAACTTAAGTTTAAACTTAGTTTTAGCAAACCCTTTAGTGCTTTTAAATAGCTAAGTTACCTTTGGTGAGATACAGCATATGTGGCTGCATAATGTAGAAATAATTTTGACAATGTTTATGAAGTCAGATCGAGGTAGATTTGCCGCAGATCTCTTTCTCAATATCCTAGTCCTAGGATACACGATTCCGTGCCAAAATAAAGGAAAGTGGGAGGGATATATATTTATTTCTCTCTCTCGCTCTCCTTTGTTTTCGCAGAATAGTCGACCTTTGGATAAGGATATTGAGAAATAGCCTTGGGGCACGTCTAGGATCGAGGGCAATTCACTGCTCAGAATCTTATACACCCTTTTCTAACTGGGATTCCTTTTTTCAAAGGAGTCTTTTAAAATCCCTTTTGTCTCAATTGGAACTTGTACAACTTTGCAATTAGTGTTATGGCTTTCGATGAAGAAAATAGAAAATTAACTGATATTTCTTATTTCTCGCATTTCTCATATTTGTTTTAGATTGTCATCATCTTGCGTGGTCCCCCAGGTTGTGGCAAAACGCATATTGCAAAGATTATTAAGGTAAGACTGTCATTTTTTTCTCTACCACTATCTTCCAGTTCTGGTGTTCCATATTGATTGTGTGCAAGAGTCCATAGGCTACTGCTTTTTAAAAGGATATTTAGCAAAAAATGTACTGAATGTATATCTGCTAAGCTTTTTTGTACTTTGGAAGTTTTATTTCCTCTAGGAAGCCCATTAGGTGGGCAGAGTTCCTCAAGACACGACCCATAACAAGAGTAACTCATCAACAAATGTCTCGTAACCCAGCACATGAATACCACTTCTCATTTAGGAGTCCCCCCTCGATGGAAGCCAAAATTTCAACGTGTGAATTCTACAGAATCGGCCAGAGCTAGCCAGCTATGAGTATGACGAACAGATAAACAGAAAATGTACTACTGCTCATTTCCACCACGATTTAATTCTTTGAACGTTGAAAATTTCACCTTGTGGAAACCTGGCCTAAGTTGTCATTACTCTTAATTAGCTGTGTTCATCTGCTTTATTGATATCTCGTGATTGATAATGCTTATTATTTTTGTAGGATAAAGAGGTTTCATTCGGTGCGCATGCTCCTCGAATCTTGGCTCTTGATGATTACTTCATAACGGAGTCTGATGTTTATGAAAAAGACGAAGAAACAGGAAAGCGGGTAAAAGTTAAAGTAAGTAATACCTTTAACACCCCGTGCTTTTATCGAGTACCTGTTTAATTCATTGAGCTTAGTTTTGTGATTCGGAGGGTTTCGTCTTTGGTATCGTAGCTTTATTTGCGAGTTCTCGGATTCACTTGTTTGGAAAAACGAAGGCTCTATATCAGCGTATAATAAGCTCCAATAATAGCAAGAAGCATGTTTTACTCGGTGGCTTCGTAAAATTCAGTTCACGTTAGGCCTTATACAAATTTATACTGCTGTGCTACTTGCCTGACTGCAGGCTATACAGAAACATTTCGTAACAGCATTGCGTGCCTTTTAGGTACATTTTTACTTTGATCTTTTGTACTTTTATAAGTGAAATGCCCCCGGGTACCATTCAGTACAAATTCTGAGAAAGAAAATTTGATTTTTTGACAGAAAATGGAATATGTTTACGAAGAAGAAATGGAGGCTGCATATAGAGTCAGTTTGTTGAAAAGTTTCAATAAAACATTAGACAATGGTTACTTCCCAATGGTTATTATTGATGCTATTAATGATAAGGTAATTTTCGTGAAGAATCTCAATTTTTTATTTTTAAGAGTAATTTTTAAGAGCATTTGCCATACAAGAGAAGCACTGTTTCACATTCTTTTCCCTAACGTCTTAGCTCATTATTTCGTTTTACTTTTATTGTGAACGTCCGAAATTGCAATCTTTTAAGGGTAACGGCATTTTAAAGCGGAAACACGTTGAAGAAAAGACTATTTACTTTAAACACAGTGAATATACTAGCTTCTTTAGCCTGAAAAGGAGTCGGTTCTCATAAGGCTACCAATATTACCGAGTTATTCTCAATTTAAAAACCTCTAGGGTCTGTTTTCTGTTATGCAGCACTATATAAAAGAACCAATTCAACCTGTTTCAGAAAACAAGGGTCCTTTATGCTAGTTTTCTGTATCTTCTTATGTATATTATATGTTAATCAAACTGTCTGACAAATGGAAAGTATTCTTTTTCAAATGTTGTTATTTCTGTTTTAGGTCGAAAATTTTCAGAAATTTTGGAGTGATGGCAAACATAAAGGCTTTGAGGTTGGCAATTTCTTAATCTTTGAATATGACACTCGCAGTGTTTCTTCTTTGTAACTAAACATGAACTCCTAGTTCTCCATTCTCTTTCACTAGTTTTTTTTTATATTTGTTATAAGTTGTCCCTGAAATGAGTAAGACGAACTCAATCTTCCTCTGATTCTCATCCTTTCAAAGGTTTTTTACGACCATGAAAGAAAACAAATCAAATATCAGAATATTAATTCGCCAGAGATAAATAAGAATGAACTTTTCTGGCCGTGCCCTTCATCAGTAATAGTAGTTTTGACAACTATCTTTCTTTGTTTCTCTGTAAGCCCTTGCTGCTTTTAAACGTCATTCTCTAAGAGAAATACTTTTTCCAGTAACTTACGCCGGTATTTCAGTAGATATCAGAATAAATATATATTTCTATTGTTTTCGCATAGGTTTTTATCGCTGAAATGCAAGGAGATGCGTCAGATTGTGCTGACAAAAATATTCATAACTGGTCACAGACAGACATCCAGAAGGTTTTAATTGTTTTTCTTGACCATTCTTGCCTTTTATGATTAAGCTTTGGCAAAATGACCAGCATCTTTTCAGGATATTTTTCATTCAGTTATTTCTACCGGTCAAAAGTCGATTGAAAGCTTAATACTTTTGTAATGTCTAATCAAGTTCAGCTGTGTCACATATGAAGTTTCGGTAGTAAAGTTGAGGGATATTCTTTTGCCTAACCCTTAATTATATCCTCGTCACTGATGTCTGCTTTCAATTGATTGATATTGCACAGTATTTAATTTAGGCAGAATAATTCATATAATTAAGGGATATGATTCAACTTTGGTTTGTAAAGATAGATCAGGCTACACTCCTTGATCCAACATCCTTTCTGTAGGCCTTTGCCACTCTTTTGAGGATAAAAGCTTTAAGAAAAGTTTTTGTTATTTTTCATCAACGTTCTTTATTTATGTTATTCTTAACACCCTCCTGGAATTACTTTATCATTTAGCCTGATGCGTATTCTAATGGATTTTGTTCTCGTTCTTTTAGATGTTGGATAATTGGGAACCAACTCCAAATCATTTTAAGAGACTAGATGTAAGATCATTAGTTCAAGATGCAACTATCAAAGAGGTACACATACTTATTTGAATGTATTTGAAATCTTTGAAATTATGAGACGAATGCTGCTTGTATGTAATTGCCTAGTGAAATGATGCTAACAAATGGTATTGTCTAAAGTTTGATAATTTTGCACTTTTTACTGAAGGTTGAAATGGAAGAAATCGAGCAACCAGTTGAAGAAGAGCAAAAGGAAGAAAAGAGGAGAAAAGGAAGAAGATGTTGATGAAGAAGAATGTGTAAGAAATAGTTGCAGAAATTTTATTTGATTTTCAGTCATATTTTCTTATTGATTCATTTTGATTTACTACAACGAGCAGAATGAACCATTAACCACATCACCAATGAAATTTTGTAGGCTATGATTGGGTCATTCCAAACTGCTTTGTCGGACGTCCGGTGTGCTTTTGCCTAATAATATTCATGTTTCGCGTTTGTATCAATTAATGCAGGGCACGTTTCATGTTCCAATGAAGAGCAAATGGGAAGAAAGCAAGGAAGAACAATTAGGTATTTCAAATTTTATATTTTATGTATGTAATTTTCGTAAGGCCTTGACAAGAAGAATAAAGTTATTTTTCAAACATGTAGGATTTCTTACTCATAAGATTTTTGCAGCTATCGCCTTAGTTTTGGTGGTCATTCGCCATATGTGAGTGTGTGTTCTATTCCCACCAAGGCAAAACTTTCCACGAAGATTGAGGAGAGTCGCCAGCTCTGTAATTCCAGGCAAAGGGCAAAGGAATCACGAGGTGTGGTGACACCGGTTAGATTAGCCCTGTACTATTTAGTGGACCCGTGTGCTTAGCAAAGAAACCCTCACCTTAATTTTATGTATATGTACTGAGATTATCCTTTTCTGTTGCAGCTAAACTTGATGGTATACGCTCAAACAAGGAAAAGAAGAGTATCAAAAACTCAATTCTTGATGATGATGAGTATGATGATGATCCGTATGATGAAAAGGAAGAAGATATGAGGATTGGAAAGAAGAGAGTTCGTCTTTTGATATATATTTTTATTGAGATTACTTTTTGTTCCTTGCACTTTGGGTTATTCATTTTATCCCAACATTTATACACCTATTTTAGCGTAGGGGAAATTCACTTCTAGGAAATCACCTACTCCTTTGCTGGAAATCTTGTTGATTTCATGAAAATCTTTTTGAAAATCCTCTTGTTTTAATAGAAATCTTGTACGCCTTTTTGAATACCGAAATGCCCCTCGTATTTTGGAACTTGAGCTTTGAATTATTTGACCATATTTGACCTGTGTTTTTAGGCCTTTTTATGTTTGTTGAAGTCTTTCAGGCCAACACAGTTTAACGCATAAAGAATTAGCTAACAACTGAATAAGACTTTTCTAAAAGGTCCTTGGGCGTTGTATAATGTTTCCTGAAAGACTTGATGTAATTTCAATTTTGAACGTTTTTAATTTTTTGCCTTGCTTTTTTTAAATTGTATCCTTGACCTCAGTTGTCTCAGGAAAAAATCCCTGAAAGCTCTCAATTCCTAAAGATTCCAAGTCCATTTTTCTATCACTTTTCCTATCACAAGTTTCAGTTCAAATCATGCAACCTATAAATTGGCCACATCAGTTAAGAGGACACTGTCGATAGACGCAGGCGGCCACTAAAGAGAGAATTAATCGAACTTCATATGCATTCTCACGAAATTGTATTAAAAAAATTTCATCTTCTAATCGTTGATTATTTCTAGGTTCGTTGGGCTGATATTGAAGAGAGAAAGATGTTGGAACACAGGAAAAGAATAGGATTTTGCATTGGTACTGATTGGAGTGTTTTGACTGACCCAAATGCCCAAGTTCCTTTGTAGTTTAGCAAGTACGTACTCAGGACTTTCTTTATAATTATGTCTACATTGCAATCTTCTTAAAAAAGGTTGCTTTGTGTTTTGTTAGAGTTGTTTCTATTTGTTGTGTTGTTTTTAAGTTCAATGTGTTTCAATATTCTGAATCTTCCAAGATGGGTCGTCAAAAGGGATGGTCCACTGCTTATAATTCCTGTTGGATTTCAAGGGATTTCTTTCTTTCGAGTTTTCTGTAGAATGAAATCGGAAGAACAAGGAAGCAAGGGTTTGTCAGAGATTTTGAAATGTTTTCATTCCACTTTAAAACAGGGCTGCGTGGAGAGTTAAGAGATTCTTTCGAAAGGACTATAATTGGAGACGTTTGAGAACATTTCCAAGGGGTAATAAATATTGCATGACCTATTGCATGAGTCCTTGTTATCGCTACAATACCCTTAAATTAGTTTTAAGTCTGAGTGAACTGTCCCACAAATGCCCTTCATTATCATAAATGTACGTGATAATCTTGAACTCTTATTGAATTTTCGAGTTGTTTAATGACATAGTATTTCCTTCGTCACATTTCAGCTTTAACTATTACTCATGGTTGTTTTGTGGCATTGAAGATTGACTTGTTTTTATGATGGAACGAACATCCGCTTAAAAGGTGATTGAAGCATGTTGGATTTGGATTTTTGCTATCTTTCAAAAGTTTCTTACCAAAGTCACTTTTGAACTTGTTTTTTTTTATTTTTCATTCCATCTGATCCCAAAATAAGAGACACAATTTGTTCCATGTGTGTTTTAGCAGTTGAAATTAAAATTTCCCAAATGTGAAGTCAAGTTGAAGCCAACTGCGCTGGACCTTTGACCCAAAAATAAGAGACAACATTTGTTCCATGTATGTTTTAGCAGTTGAAATTAAAATTTCCCAAATGTGAAAGTCAAGTGAAAGTCAATTGCGCTGGACCTGTCCCTTTGACCCAAAAATAAGAGACAACTTTTGTTCCATGTGTTTGTTAGAAGCTGAAAGTAAAATTTCCCCTAATGTGATGTCAAATTAAAAGCCAATGGCGCCGGACCATTCGTTTGTCCCCAAAATAAGAGACACAATTTGTTCCACGTGTTTGTTTGCAGTTGAAGTTAAGACTTTCCCAAATGTGAAATCAAGTTAAAACTGAAAATCCAATTGCGCTGTAATCTGCTTTTTGCATGCAAAGCTCCAAAAAATTTTCAGCAATGGCGCGAACAAGTCATGCCGCTACTTAGAATTCCTGCGTACAAATGAAGAAAGTAGATCAAAAGTCTTATCACAACCAATTTGATTGTGGGACTACTGGTCAACTTTCAACCGCTTTGGTGCATTTTTGGGTATTTTTAGCCTACTGACAAACCTTTTTTGAGTTTTTTCATCGATGAGGATGACGTTGCAGTGAGGTTGTATCCAAGCTGTGTGTCTGAGGGCCTCGGCGGCTAGGCCAATATTTTCTGCTTGCAATATCGAAGTTAGATGATGGACCTTTATGATGCCACTTGCGAATGCGAATGCCTTACAAGTATGCAGTGTCAATGCAGTGCCACTCCAGATGTGCAGTAAACGATGCAAGAAATCAATGCTTCTAATCCGCAACCATTATGTTATTCCTCTTAACCATATTCATTAAATGAAATATTGCTTATAAAGTTAAATACTTCTCTATTACATTTACTCTTTTTTGTTGTATTTTCGTAGCTTGATTAGCCTTTATAGAAACGAAGAAAATTGTGAAATTTGTGTTTATTGCTTCAAATTCTGTGACAAATGCTGCGTTGCGCGCGCAAAAAGCAAATTTTAGAAAATGCTCTAGAATGTGAATGACGAAATTTTATAGTGTTCTGTAGCTTCCCATTCGTTCTAATTATTGCAAAAGAAAATTGTTTTATCATGATATAGCTACTAGAGGATAGCCTTCATAGATCCGTCACTGCTAGGGTGAACAAAGTAAAATCCCCGCAAATGACTAGTTTTGCCTACCCATAAGGCTAAGCCACAAGCCCATCTACCTAACTCCGTATAATAAAGGAGTTACTGCAACCCATTAATGCTATAAAGCATGACACTAAAACAGCAGCTAAATCCACAAGGTTTTGTCGCAAAGCGAATCTACTCTGCCAGTGCTTGCCGTTCATTGCAAAGTTTATCAGCAAAGCCTGATCCTTAAATGCTTCACCTTGGAAGAGGCCTGGGACGAGTAAAAGTTTTTAAAAGCCACTTTTGCTGCGTTTCCTGTTGGAAGGAGCCTTGATCGATTCAAAGTTTTTGCAAGCTTTATTTGTTCATCAACTTGACAGAAGCCTGAATCAAGTTTTTGCAACCGAGCTATAGCGTGCGCATCCATCTGCATACCTCAAGCGTTTACTCGGAGAACAGGTGGCTCGGAAAACATTGTGGCCCTTCGTTGCCAGCCCTAGTGGTATGGTTTCCAACTAACAAACTAAATAAGCACATAATGATTGACTTACTTTAAAAATAGTCTTTGAGTTGTTCAAAACTTCAAAATTGCGATAAACAGCGGAAAAATATTCGGGCATACTTTATATAATGAATCGCTGGCGCAAGCATTTTAATTTGAATCGTATCTGTTTTTTCGAGAAGACAGAAAATATGTTAAGGATGAGTTTCTTTTTACCTTATGGTGTTTTCGCTGAGTCCACGTTCAAGCAGCGCCATGCAATACAGTTTTGAAGTGATTGTGTGATTGTTGCATCGCACGTGCAAGATCTTTGCAACAAACATGTGCAATGAAAATCTATTAAACATGAGGCCATTTATTCGAATGCCACCTTGAACACTAGAAGAGTGCTAAATGATTGACATTCTAATCCTTTTTGTGGCAACAAAATTTGCTGCATGGGCAAGGTGAAGTTACCGCTAAGTCATGTATTTTTTGGATGCTGCAAGAGTGTACAGGGAGAAAATTGAAGCGCTGCACTCATGCTCTTACCACTTCGAGACCAATGATAGCTGCCCGAGATTATTTTTCAACTGAAACAAAAATCAGAATAAAGAAGATACCACTTAGCTTGTTGCTGCGTTAGTGGAGCTTTTCATAAGGTACAAGTAGCAAAATATAGCCGAAATTCTGCAACGCAAAACAAAAAATATGTAAAAGACCTATACACCTATACATAAAGCTATACGCCGTCTAGCTAAGCAAGTGTCCGTTGAAGTAAAAAAATTGAATTCGGAAGACTAAACAAGCTCCCTGCTATCTGCTGTAAGCCCATGCTGTAACCCAATGTCCTAACAAAAAATATCCCAAGCACGCATTTATCCTGTACAGACATTGTCTCGTTCCCAGTCCTCAGATCCCTTGTACAAATAGTACCTTCTTATGCTTATAGATAGAGATAAAGATTAATGGTTTCTCTAACTTATAACAATACGTAAATGGGGGCAGCTGAAATGAACCCTAATTTCCCATTATCTGTCAATGCGTTTTGAAGCATTTCTTGCGACCACAATATTCTGTTTCGTTAACTCGATCGACCAACACGTCTTGATAAATATTTTTAAAATGAATGATAATGTAGCAATGCAGTGGGGCCCCATTTAGTGTTGTAACAGTATTTCGCGTTTAGGTGTATGCTGCGTAAAAACCATGCATTTGACATTTTTTGCAACAACCTAACAAACGGAACACATTTCTTCTCCCATTCCTATGTTCCAAAAATGTTGTCTCGCCCCACAACCGCAATCCCTGATCAGCCCATGTATCAATAATATTTTCTAAATTGATAATAATAAGATTCGAAACTTATCATTCTTCCGCTTCTAAAAACATCCCATTTTATATTTCAGTTTTCATCATCCTTTCCAACCATGACGTCATTTTAATGCGAGATCGAGACTTGCTAAATGAAATAGAGGTTAGTTTTTGTTGTGTTCTAAAAAAACTTCAATGGTCGTTGCTTTTGTTGTTCTTCAAAAATTACACTCATTACTCATTGCTATTGTTGTTCGTTGTAACTACATTTATACAAGAAATCGCAGGAGGTTTTATATTTTCAAACTTGCCAAAGGATCGGCGTTTCCGATTTTCTGATTACTCAAAACAGGAAGGGAAGGGAGAAGAACAAGAGAAGAGCTTATTAGGCCCACGCAGTCGACACTGGCCTCTAAAGCTAACTTTCGGCTTTGAAGTTTACCTGAACTGGTAATGTCAGAAGAATCATTGTGTAAAATTGAATAAATGTACTGTTTACAAGAAATGCAGAATTTGGATGTAAACAGAATCGACGTTCTTCGTAAAAATGAATATGATGATGGAGAAGACTCTGCTGACACAGAAGGAAGTGAAAATTCAGAATCAAATCATTTTGAACCGAATCGTAATAGATTTTCGACGAAAGGTTGCCCAGCTTCTATCGAGGATATTACGTAAGTTTGTTGATGAACTGCTCAAAGAGGTCATGTTTTCAGAAAGCACTGTCCTCTTGAATGTTAGATATAATCCAGAAAGACTTGGGTGGTTGATGAATATTGACCCCTTGGCCTTGCACTTAGACAACAATTTGCCTTATGTCTCATGGCATGATTTCATTATTTTCATTGTTTTCAAGAACAATAGCCCCACTTTGTTTGTATCCTTGCTGTGCCTGTGTCAGTGGTAGGTGAAGGTGGAATGGTGTTTTAGTGCCAGTCGCTAGGATCTCAGTAGTAGGGTAACTAATCAAGACCTTGACTCTGGCTGTGACGCTACCATGGTTGAGCTCGAACCTGACACATTGCACCACGATGCTGCAGGACCTCACTGGGATAAAGGTTGAAACTTGATTGGTCTATCATGAACACTTTTTGGCTGTGCCATGTCTCAAATCTGGAGCAGCGGGAGTGGTACCTATCCTAACAGTGACCCCTAAGGCTTATGTGAAACCTAATGCTACTCTGATCATTACCATTTACTAACCATCCGATATCTGCCCTTGTTCTCCAATGCTGGTAGATACTGAAATGAAATGCTACTGCAGACTTACAGCTAATGTTAATAAAGTATACTTTGAATTCCATTGATGCATATTCATTTTCTCTATATCACTGTTTTTCAGATGGTTTCACAAAGGAATGAGCAGAAATGCTGCTGAAGCTATACTCTTGACCAATGCAACAGAAGGGACATATTTAATTAGAAACAGCACAGGAAATCCTGGACATTATACTGTATCTGTCAGGTATTATATTACTCTAATCCATCTATCTTATATATCTATCTGGTCATACCATAAAAGTTCTATCAAACTCCTAGGAACAATGTTAGAGAGCACTGGCTTATTGGAGTAAGGCTGAATTATCTACATAAGGACTATATGGAGGAAGCCTTATTTTCCAAACTTATTTTCCTTAAGGGTAGCTTAATAGAGACGAGGCAGAGAGAGAAGGCTAAGTCAGAAAAAGAGGACTTAAATCAAATGGAGAAATAGTTTTATGGAGGGGAGGCTTAATGGATGGGTGTAGTTAAAAGGGAGGGACTTAATAAAGAGAGTGGGTGTAATAGACAAAGAGGTGTTAATAGAGAGGGGGCCTTGGTAGAGAGGGACTTAATAGAGAGTGGGGCATGATAGAGAGAGGGGGCTTAATAGAGACGGAGGCTTATTAGAGAGAGGGGGCTTAGTAGAGAGGGGTGCTTAATAGAGAAGGAGGAATGGGAGAGAAATGGGACTTAATAGAGAGTTGGGGCTTATTAGAGAGAACAGGATTAGTAGAGAGGGGACTTAATAGAGAGTGGGGCATAATAGAGAGAGGGGGCTTAATAGAGAAGGAGGCTTATTAGAGAGAGGGGTCTTAATAAAGAGGAGGCTTAGTAGAAAGGGGCGCCTAATAGAGAGGGGCTTGATAGAGAAGGAGGCTTAGTAGAGAAATGGGACTTAATAGAGAGTGGGGGCTTATTAGAGAGAGAGGCTTAGAGAAGGAGGCTTATTAGAGAGAGGGTCTTAATGAAGAGGAGGCTTGATAGAGAAGGAGGCTTAGTAGAGAGGGGTGCCTAATAGAGAGAGAGAGAGTTTTATAATGATAAAAAGCTGATGCGTTTTTCTTTTGTAAAGGTATTCTGACTCAGTGAAGCATTTTTCTGTTATTTCTGATGATGGCATTTATAAATTTGGAATTGGAGAGTTTGAATCTTTACAAGAATTACTTGAACATTTTCAATGTCTTCCTGTGCTTGGTACAGAAACAGGTAAATCTTTGAGTTTTTTTACTTGAATTTCCAAAAGATGCTGCAAATCAAAGGAGAGTATGATTGTCATAGTGATTGTAGTGATGCTGATGATGATGTTTATTGTGCTTGAAATGATTATCATTTTGATTGTCATTATATTGATGATGATTATGATGATAATGGTGGTGATGATGATGATAATGATGATGATGATGATGATGATGATGATGATGATGATGATGATGATGATGATGATGATGATGATGATGCTGCTGATGATGATGATGATAATGATGATGATGATAATGATGATGATGATGTTTTATGTGCTTGAAATGATTATCGTTTTGATTATTGTAATATTGGTGATGATGATGATGATGATGATGATGATGATGACGATGATGATGCTGATGATGATGATGATGATGATGTTGACTGTGATGATAATGGTAATTATAATGCTGAAGTTGATGGTCTTAGTGATACAGTGATAATCATTATAGTTGAAGCCTTTGAAAGTGACTATATTAATGATGACGGATGACGGCAATCAGAAGACAGTGTTTATAATGATGATAATCATGAGGGCATCTAAATCTTGAACATCTCGTTGTTCCTAGCAAGCGTCGCTCTTATCCTGGTTTTCTTTCATTTTAGGTGGAACAGTAACATTACGTTATCCTTATCACAACAATGTACCAGAACCAAACACATACGAACAAATCGTGAGACATGCAGAAGGAAGTCGTGCCATGTCGTCTGTTTCTCACTCGACACCTGATTTACACGTATGTAATTGTTTTCATCTTGTCTTGTCGGTAGTTTTTTTTCAAAATTGTAAATGTCAAGTTTTCTTATTTCTAAATTTTTGAATTTTTTCATTTTATAGATTGCTTCAAAAGAAGGATATTTAGTAAAACGAGGAGCAATACGAAAGGTCAGTTTTATCAATTTTGCTTTCTATACGTCTTCAAAAGTATTAAATCATGACTTTGTGCATTCGAAGAGGCTTGTAAGCGCTCTTTATTCAAAGCTGCTGCTCCACATTAGCAGATAACGTTTCTCAACTAACGCTGACCTTCGTTCTTTAACGCTTGGTATGGGTTTCTGTACCGAGCACCGTTGTTTCACCGAATAGCACAATGCTAATCTAAAAGAAGAGAGATACCTAAGCTTTTCTTTTCGACACGACCACAGGTTGGGAGATTCCTTTAGTCTCCTGCTTGAACAACAGAGAGCCGGTGACTCTTCATGACAACATTGATCTTGTGCTTGATGGGGATTCAAACCACAGTCTTAGATTTCCAGTACTGCCTGCTTTCCTCTTCTTCTCACTAAGGTTGTATAAGACAATAAGAACATATCAACTGCTTGCTTTTTTCTGCCCTAGTTGCCCTAGGTGGTGAAAATGTTTTGCGTACTTTTCTAATCAATATGCAGCCAAGTTGCAAAATAGGAAAATTAAGGTATCTTTCCTTGTTGATCAGAACAAACTAATTGTTGCCCTTAAGAAAGTGTCCTAAAGTTTTGATCCTTCTTTCTCAGAACTGGAAGAAACGTTGGTTTACTTTACAGAAAAATGAACTGAAATATTTTAGAATAAAAGGGGTGAGTATGATTATAAAGACAGATCATCTAGAATCGACGTTAATCTATCTAATATAATGTTTTAGGCTAGCCTTTGCATCATACTTTGCCCCACTTCTCAAAAAATTTCCCTCTCTGCATCAAGCCGTGTCTTTAAGTCCCTCTTCCTGTCAGGTCCCTCTCTCAATCAAGCCCCCTAGCTCTAAGCACCCTGTTCCTATTAGGTCCCCTCTCTTCTAGTAAGCCCCCTGTTCTTATTAGGTCTTTCTCTATTACATCTCCTCTCCTTATCAAGCCCCCTCTCTATAAAGCCGTCTTATTGATGATAGTGTATGATATGATCACATGTTTAACATATGGTTTATTGTTTTTTTCTTCTTTTAGGCATCAAAATCAATTAGAACATTAAATCTAGAAGATGCATTAGATATTCGAGAAGATGACACCATGCAGAAATTGAATTGTTTTGCGTTAGTTAATCATTTCATCTTAATAAACTATGTTTATATTCATAGATGTATATTAAACTGGCTGGGTGTTTCTGTATGTACAACCATAACGCCTTGGGTTCGAGCCAGAGTCTTTGCATCTGTGATTGCAGAGATAACAACCTTGGGAGAATTATTAAGACAAATTTGCCTTTTAACCTGGTCGGCAGTCATGAGTGCCGTGTGTAGCTGCACCCTGCTATTTGCTATATGAATCAGGACCAGAAGTAAACTGTAAAGTCGATTTAGTAGCCCTGTCCTATTGATAGAATACAAAATGGGAACTTTGATTTACCAATTTGAAAGATTAAAAGCTACGAGATTAGCTGTGGGCTGAACAACTTATGAATCACCCTATCAAAGTTTTTCTTTCCTCTTCTTTTTATTTTATTTTTATGTTCCTTTCATGATCAGGTTGATTTTTCCTTGGCGAACATTTTATTGTTATGCTGGTAGCTCAAAAGAAGCTGGCGACTGGATTCGTATTTTGAAATGGAAATTGGTAAAACATTACATATATCATTCTGTACATATACACTTAAAATGAAAATTCACCGATTTTATGCTGATGCAGAGAGTGTTTTCATATCTCTTTATGCGTTTATCTTCTTAGGACTATTACTACAAGCGAAAACATCCACAAGTTGTCACAGATCCTTTAGGTAAGAACTACTTTACACTTTCCTACTATTCTAGAACTTATGTGTTTCTAGTTTTAGCTAATCATTAATGAGTTATTCTCCTGTTCTTGATCGTAGGCTAAAGCCTAAGGCCCTGGCCATACGGCCAACATTGTTTGTCAAACATTTAAGATTTGCGCTTAAAACACAATGTTTTACCATTTGCCAGCATCACAAAACATTTCTCCTCACTTGACACAAGCATAAAGTGTTTTGAAACTTTTCAAAAATATTAACGAGCGAATTCTACTTGCCAAGCAATGTTTTATAACATTACCAGGTCAAACATTTCTTAAATAGCAAATCTATCCAATGTTTGACCGGCAATGTTTGATCGTGTGACCAGGGCTTAGCATTGCCTCGTGTTGATTACCCTTGCTGCAGAAACATAGTGGAGCCTATCACATGCAACCTGTGTTGAAAGACTTAGACATTCGGGCCATAAGCTTGATATATTGACACAATGTCACCAAATTTTACATATCATTATGTATGTTCTCTTCCATGGGACTTCCATAGAAGTCAGTTCCCCAACTAAGAGGGGGTTATAGATTCGTTATAGGCGGGTTATTTGAAATTTTGCCTGCAAAGAAGGGCTTATTAGGAATGGGGCTTTAATAGACAGTGGGGGAATAGAACTTTATTACTGAACAGAACTTTATATTCAAGCGATGCAGATTTTCAAAGCAGTTGTCTATTAAACATTTGTCAAACTGCTTTTATTCGTTGAAGCAGCTGTTTCAATAGTTTTATTGGCCAAATAGCAAATTTCTCATTAGATGTACTTATTTCATATTTTAGCGTCAGTTGCAAGATGATGACAATAATACTGCCTGCTGATTGGTTCGTACGCATATCACGTGATCCATATACATTACAAATATATATCAGGTGACTTATTCCTTAAGTGATATATTTTGTGGAAGTGTACTGAGCTTGTTTCACGTCAAGGGTGAGACAAATGCAATCATGAAACTACCAATAATAGTTTATTCATTCACTGACTGAAAAACTTTCGAGACCCTTAAAAGCACACTGAAAATATTATAAAATCTGTACATTGTTTGCTGTAGCTAGTAGGTTTTTAGTTTGTAGAATATTTTTACCTAATTAATCTTGTGTAATTATGAATTTGAATTTTTAAATTTAAAATGCATCGGTATCGTACAGTAGCTACACTTAGATACATGCTTGGATATTTTACCACAAATTGTCTTCATATTAAAAAAGGAAAAATCCAAAGCACAAATCCATTCTAAGGCATCCAATATGGCCATCTGGTATCAGGCATTTCGTGGTTAATTTTTTGGGACTCACAGAGATTCACTAAAATACACTTGAAACTCGTACATTAAGTTCGAAATGAATACCAAGCTTTTCTAGGTATCGCTTATTATACAAGAATGTGTATCACCCTATCTCACTCAAAATGTACAACAAACAGTAGGTTTTAAGTAGATTTTTCCACCAGTGGTATACCACAGTAAATGGGATTCAAACCTGTACTGCTTGACCAGAGAGCCAACGTCATTGTCACTGAGCTATAGTGCTCAATGAAATCGCTGAGTAACTCCCCAAGTCATGCAGCCCAAGGCTATTCTTCCATTTGACTTTCTCGTGTGTCGGCTATGTCGAGCCTTCTTCTACACCATACATATATTTAGACATATTTGTCATGATACGTCGTTGGCTCTCTGGTCATGCAGCCCACGTTCGAGTGTCGAATACCGTCTATCTTAGTGTTTGCCATACATCACAAATAGGTTTTCAGTATGTTGAGATGAAATTATGTAAGGAATAAGGAATTTTGACTATATTGAAGTTGGGAAGAAGGAAAAATAAGGCCTCTTGTACCCAATTACACCTTGGGCCTCTGTTCTATTAACCAAATACAACAACTCATTTGCTTAATGCTCTTATACCCTTAATTACCATTACCTCTTTGCATTGTTTCTTTTCGGTATTTTCATTACAAATTTATCCTTTTAAACTATTTTATTAAATTTGGATATTTCTTTACAATACGCTTTTAAAAGTAAATCAGGTCATAAGATTATAGATACAAGAATTTTTGCAAAAATGGATTATTTCAAAGTCGAATTTCAAACATCATGATCATTTTATAAGCTTAGCTCTTTATCTGAAAACTCTGAAAATGTCATCAATCATTGGTAGGCAGTTGGATCTTTACTCTACCTTTCCTCACGTTACTGGTTAGATAACTGTCAGTCCACTTTCTAGAAATCGGAGTATAGCTGATCATTGGTTGAGATAAGCTGCTGTTTATAAAGGGTGATTTTCAACCACTTTCTATTTTTGTAACCACAATATTTTCTAATTAGCCATGACAAACACGCCATTTATATCATAACAAAGTGAAGTAGTAATCGTTTGTAATCAGGCATTTTTTACACGACTTACTCTGATGCTTTTTGTTATGTACAAATCTTGCAGTACTGGCATCGTTCATTATCGACCTATGAAGGACTTTTTAAAGATGGTGAAACAAGCGTTCGTATCTTCAATAAAGGGACTTTGATGATCAATGCTAGTAATTGTAATCGCAGGCTTCTTCTCAACTTTGGCAGTTGAATTCTTAATGTGTGCCTCAAATGCAATCCACTATCTGACGTCTTTAACTGAGCTGTACAGTCATCTAATTGTTTTGAAAATGTTGCAGTAGCCCTGGTACGTATAAACATCATTTTCAAGGATCATCACGAATATAGGGTTCTTAATAGTAATTTTCTTCCACTTATGTACACACACGTTTTTGAATTGTTTCTTGTTTTTGAATATCTACTACACCGTGAGGCAATTTCTCCTTTGAAATCTCCTACACCCTTGCTGGAAAATCTATTGTTTTGGTGAAAATCCTTTTGTCTTTGCTCAGAATCTCGTATACCATTTTGGAAATCGAATTGCCCTCGAATTGCCCCTCGTATTTCATAACCCACAAAAGTTTGAGCATTTATGTGGTGCACACTGCATAACATTTAACTTCTGTACCCTTCTAGTATGTACTAACTAATAATTTTGCATATTTTCCTAGACCCAGTAGACTGACAAGATAAATCTTAATTGATAGAAGACCAAGTTGGGGAATCACAGAAAGCAGGCAGCAGGTATATCGTTGTTAATTTTATGCTTTTTGATTTTAGGTTTTTTTACTTTGAATTATTTTCTTCAATGAATTTAGGAGGCTATCATTGTTATGACGACACTGATTTCAATGCCAAGCATCCCCAGTCAAGGTGTAGGGTTTCTTATATCTGTGCATCTTTTGTTTAGGAATTAACTTAATTTTATTTCTTATAAATTTCTGAAAATATACTAGAGTAGAGATACAAAGACAGGATTGACGGTGAACTTGAGATAAGAAAGGTCTTATCTGAAAATCAATAAATTTATTCTGAATTATATATTTCTCTTTTGATTTACTATCTTTATAATACATTGCTTAAAATATTTGTTATTTCTTTGGTTATTATAAATAACTATTTGCTTAAGAATTCTATCTACTAAGTGAGATTACAATGAAAATGGAAAGAGTAGGATAAGAAGTTCTGTCAATATTTCATGGTGTTTTCAATCAGTCTGGTTTTTTATCACTTTGTTTTCAATTTTGCGTTGTTTCGTTACAGTTGTAACTGCAGAGGAATACCACAATAAGAGGCATTTTATGGCATTGTCATGAGGTATGTTTGTACAATAAGGTATTTTCATCATCTTGCTAGATATTTTGCGACCAAGCTTTTCTAGGTATCGCTTATTATACAAGAATGTGTATCACCCTATCTCACTCAAAATGTACAACAAACAGTAGGTTTTAAGTAGACTTTTCCACCAGTGGTATACCACAGTAAATGGGATTCAAACCTGTACTGCTTGACCAGAGAGCCAACGTCATTGTCACTGAGCTATAGTGCTCAATGAAATCGCTGAGTAACTCCCCAAGTCATGCAGCCCAAGGCTATTCTTCCATTTGACTTTCTCGTGTGTCGGCTATGTCGAGCCTTCTTCTACACCATACATATATTTAGACATATTTGTCATGAAACGTCGTTGGCTCTCTGGTCATGCAGCCCACGTTCGAGTGTCGAATACCGTCTATCTTAGTGTTTGCCATACACCACAAATAGGTTTTCAGTATGTTGAGATGAAATAATGTAAGGAATTAGGAATTTTGACTATATTGAAGTTGGGAAGAAGGAAAAATAAGGCCTCTTGTACCCAATTACACCTTTACGCCTCTGTTCTATTAACCAAATACAACAACTCATTTGCTTAATGCTCTTATACCCTTAATTACCATTACCTCTTTGCATTGTTTCTTTTCGGTATTTTCATTACAAATTTATCCTTTTAAACTATTTTATTAAATTTGGATATTTCTTTACAATACGCTTTTAAAAGTAAATCAGGTCATAAGATTATAGATACAAGAATTTTTGCAAAAATGGATTATTTCAAAGTCGAATTTCAAACATCATGATCATTTTATAAGCTTAGCTCTTTATCTGAAAACTCTGAAAATGTCATCAATCATTGGTAGGCAGTTGGATCTTTTACTCTACCTTTCCTCACGTTACTGGTTAGATAACTGTCAGTCCACTTTCTAGAAATCGGAGTATAGCTGATCATTGGTTGAGATAAGCTGCTGTTTATAAAGGGTGATTTTCAACCACTTTCTATTTTTGTAACCACAATATTTTCTAATTAACCATGACAAACACTCCATTTATATCATAACAAAGTGAAGTAGTAATCGTTTGTAATCAGGCATTTTTTACACGACTTACTCTGATGCTTTTTGTTATGTACAAATCTTGCAGCACTGGCATATTTCATTATCGACTTATGGAGGACTTTTTATAGATGGTGAAGCAAGTGTTCGTATCTTCATTCAATAAAGGGACTTTGATGATCAATGCTAGTAATTGTAATAGCAGGCTTCTTCTCAACTTTGGCAGCTGAATTCTTGATGTGTGCCTCAAAAATACAATCCACTATCTGACGTCTTCAACTGAGCTGTACAGTCATCTAATTTTTTTGGAAATGTTGCAGTAGCCCTGGTACATATAAACATCATTTTCAGGGATCATTAAGAATATATGGTGTTCTTAATAGTAATATTCTTCCACTTATGTACACACACGTTTTTGAATTGTTTCTAGTTACAATGAATATCTACTACACTGTGAGGCAATTTTCTCCTTTGAAATCTCCTACACCCTTACTGGAAAATCTATTGTTTTGGTGAAAATCCTTTTGTCTTTACTCAGAATCTCGTATACCTTTATGAAAATCGAATTGCCCTCGAATTGCCCCTCGTATTTCATAACCCACAAAAGATTGAGCATTTATATGGTGCACACTACCTAACATTTAACTTCTGTACCCTTCTAGTATGTACTAACTAATAATTTTGCATATTTTCCTAGACCCAGTATACTGACAAGATAAATCTTAATTGATAGAAGACCAAGTTGGGGAATCACAGAAAGCAGGCAGCAGGTATATCGTTGTTAATTTTATGCTTTTTGATTTTAGGTTTTTTTACTTTGAATTTTTTTCTTCAATGAATTTAGGAGGCTATCATTGTTAGGACGACACTGATTTCAATGCCAGGCATCCCCAGTCAAGGTGTAGGGTTTCTTATATCTGTGCATCTTTTGTTTAGGAATTAACTCAATTTTATTTCTTATAAATTTCTGAAAATATACTAGAGATACAAAGACAGGATTGGCGGTGAGCTTGAGATAAGAAAGGTCTTATCTGAAAATCAATAAAATTTATTCTGAATTATATATTTCTCTTTTGATTTACTATCTTTATAATACATTGCTTAAAATATTTGTTATTTCTTTGGTTATTATAAATAACTATTTGCTTAAGAATTCTATCTACTAAGTGAGATTACAATGAAAATGGAAAGAGTAGGATAAGAAGTTCTGTCAATAGTCCATGGTGTTTTCAATCAGTCTGGTTTTTTATCACTTTGTTTTCAATTTTGCGTTGTTTCGTTACAGTTGTAACTGCAGAAGAATACTACAATAAGAGGCATTTTATGGCATTGTCATGAGGTATGTTTGTGCAATCAGGTATTTTCATCATCTTGCTAGGTATTTTAGATATCAGTTTGCAACTCTGCTGTTTTTCGGAGACGTTACAACTTCGACAAGCATTCTTTTTCGGAATCTGTCGGATGAACGAAAGATTTCGCATGCTACTGAACAAACTTGAGTAGCTTTTCTCTCTTCAAAATTGTATACGAGATTCGCATTAAAACAAAGTGATTTTCATGAAAACGATAAGTTTTCATGCAAGGATGTAAGAGATTTCATAGGAGTGAATGGCAGTAAATCGCTCCTTGAAAAATTTTCACCTTAAAAGGTAGAATAGCTATTT
Organism: Chrysaora quinquecirrha; assembly: GCA_014526335.1. Classification (NCBI taxonomy): domain Eukaryota; kingdom Metazoa; phylum Cnidaria; class Scyphozoa; order Semaeostomeae; family Pelagiidae; genus Chrysaora; species Chrysaora quinquecirrha. The sequence goes on from JACTAT010000014.1 coordinate 5,382,752, forward strand.
CGCAGACTTCGCATACTTCTCCCAAACCTGCCGTTTCAGAGTTTCACTCGTTTTGCTTTTAGTTTTCAACGTCTGCCAAGTATAAGGTGTTCAGAATCCAGAAAATTTTCTAAATCATGAAGAATATACACCAAGTTTCAAAGCTATGTCTTCAGTCTTTGACGAACATAGTATGGCGAAGTACGTAGAAGTAGCTATCTATATTAATTCTCTCCAAGGCATCTGACCTTATAAGAGGGGTTTTTAAGACGGTGGTATTAATAAGAGGGGACCTTTACAATTTTTCATACTTCCTTTGAACGCTTTTTCCACCTGTTGATAAAGAGCACTCATAATATATTTTTTATTATTTTTCTAAGGTTTCATTTTACTTTATAGCAAAGAATCAGTCAATGAAAATGGTCAAATCAATGACAATCCAAGCAACGATGATAAAGGGTAGGTCGGAGAGTTCATTTTTCCAGAATTTTATAATACAAGAATTTTAGCAGCTTTTCATGCAGATGTTTCTCAAGATTGACATGCCTCTCGACTAGGCTCATGCTTATTGCTTCAAACCAGGCACATCGAAACCAAGTTCTGGGGCAAGTACTGCATAGCCCCTCACCTTTTCTACAAAAATAATGTAGCAGTATATTATTTTCTATTGTCAGTTCTTGTTTATAGACAACTATTGTTTATAGAACAATAGTTCTTTCGTTACCAGGCCGGCAGAAGATTTAGAGGCCCAGGATTCAACAAGGATTGGAGACCCCGTTGCTATGTCTTGTTTTCAGGGTCAGGGACCCAAGATTGAAGCGAGATTCCGTACAGGGGGGGAGGGGGAATTCAGAGTTGCGAAAAGTTATTGACCTTCCTCCAAACCTGAAATGTTTGTAACCAACCTTCCTCACTTTAACATGATATAAGATTGCCGAGAAACAGCCAGACAGACTCCTGCACGCACGAGACAGAAACATGTACATAGGGACCTCCCAGGTCACTTGTATGTTTTAACGTAAGTATTACAACGGTGGCAATCAGGCTTTAATATCAGGGAGGCTACAGTCTTAAGAGGGTGATCATAAATTAATTCCAACTTTCCAAGCTGAAAGATATCACAGCGCTGTAGGGACCTACAAAGGGTTGACAAGATAGATTTTCTTTCTTTTGTTATAACGACCAAGCAAGCCTGATTTCTCTACTTTTATTAATTTTGAAATGCAGCCTAAACATATTTTAAGGTACTTTGTTAGTAATATATTGTCCGTACTTGAATTAGCTGTAGCAAAAATAGAAAAAGTCGTTTTACTACAAAACCTTCCTCATTTTTATCCAAAACCTTCCTCCAAACCAGATGTGTAGGTGTGCAGGGTTTTTGCATATCTGGGGGAATTGATACGCAGCTTTGCATCTTTCAGTCTAAAAGTTTCTCAATAGAATAATCGGTAAAATAAAATTGAGCTCTGTGTGGGTGAGGCCCTTGGGCAAATTGGACTCTCCAAACCCATTCTCGGTGCTATTGCTCATTTCTAAATGATGCTCTATGTGAAACTCTAGACCCTTATTCTTTTTCTCTGACACAAAATTACTTATTCGCAGTCATCTTCCCTAGCTTTTCATGGTTTTTTTGAGAGGCACTTTTGTTTGAAGAGCTTGAGTTTTTAATGAAGAATAAATTTAAACTGATGTATTTTGGAAAAGAAAAAGGAACCATTTATTTCGGTTTGTAATATTTCTTGATTGCAGAGAGCTGCAGGGCAAAGAAGAAGTAAATCAAATTGAACATGTAGAAGAATCCAAGGAAACACAAATGTAAATGAAAAATATTTGTTGCTACTGTGTTTCCTTATTTCTCTTATGTTACTATGATCTCCTGAAGACCCAATTTATACGAAAAGTATAAAGATACGGATAAAAAAGATCCGTACGTTTCGGGTATGATATGGGCATGATTTCATTGCATTTACACTGGATCCGCTTTATAGCGAGCCCAAAAAGATACGATGCCATTCCCAAAAGGAATCGACCCATTATAGTGAAGGCTACCCAGAAATACCTCGCTCAACCCCGTGTGACCTCGCCCTAAGATAGTAGCTACTCATACAAATCTTCTGGAATGGTGTTCGTCATTAATTCCTTTTTCTATGTTCATTCAATCAGTTATATGAAATATCTCGTACTCTGTAAGGAATAATAAAACGATAATTTTCCAGTGAAATTTCATAAATCTGATCAAACTGCAAATAAATTGCAGCATTTGACACCTTAAAGTGCGAAAATCTTTTAAATGTTTTGGCGTTGAACTATTGTAGTATGCTGCAAATTAAGACAAATAATAATTGATTAACACGTTAATTCACACTTTAACTATTGATCCTTTAATTTATTTACACCTCATTTCTATGAATGATATTTTGCTGTTACTTCTTATAGGGTGGAATGTCAGTCTTCAGAAACATCAAAAGAGTCAACCAGTGAAATGACGAAGGACTCGACGCCGTCCCCTCGTCAAAGATTTTCACATCATTCTCTGAGTTTTTCTGGTGATTCAAGTTTAGCTGAATTGATATCAAAAGCTCGCTCTGATTTCAGTCTGACTTTGAAAGAGGTGAGAGAATCCAATTCAAAAGTGAGTCTTTAATAAAAAAGGTTTTTAAGTTGATGGATAGGTAGATTTGATTTTCTTAGGAACAATCGAATTTTTGGAAAGATTTTCAAAACCTAATAATTTCTGTTGCCAACTGTTGCCAACTGTTCTACTCTGTTTTTTAAGGTCTTGTTGTCGTTGTGGTATAATCCAGCCAACTACTGTAGATGGTTTGGAGCTCAGTTAGAATGGGGTTCGAGCCCCGGCCACACTAGTGTCACAGCCAGGGTCATAGTTAGGTAGTATTAATCTAATGCTGAGGTCCTAGCGACTGGTGCTAAATTCACCACCTTTCTAGTTTCAGGGATTTTTCGAATGTGATTTGTCGCTGACTTTTGCCTTTTGGGGTTACTTATCATTTGAAACGCTGTCACTCATTCATATACCGCATTTCTTTGACATGCGGAAGAACCCTCCTAAGATATCAGATTTTAAAATGATAAAATAGGCGCCTCTTCTTGGTAAGGGCCGCGGGCGCTTATCCAAGAAAAAGTATTCCCTTTTTAGTCGACCAACAGGTTTTATTCTCGGAGACAAGCCACTTCTGTTGTACCCAGAATTTTCAAAGATTGTGTTATTGACACCCTTTTCATCACGTGGATTAATGTTAAGTGTCGATTTTTGCAGGACATGAAGCGTTTTGACAACCACAGTCCACGACTCAGTGAGAGGTCACGAAGGCTTCCGGATTTGAACGAAAACCATTTGTTTGCTGACATGATGGAAGGGGACAGGAGTCCAAGAATAAACAGAGCGAATCTGCAACTAAATCTGAAGAAAGGATCCACACTGCCTGTCACTGCAACTTCACTTGATTCATCCGATTATCTAGCCCGTGATTCACATGTGAGTTCAGATACCCCAATTGCTGATTCATTTTGCCTGTCTCCAAGATTGAGCGAGGGGAACATCAGATCCTTGTCTCCAAGGATGAGTGAATTCATCGCAAATGTAAACGGCACGACATCATCACCTAGATTGAATGAAAACAAAGAGAGACATGACACCATTGATGATATTTCCGAAGGTTGGTTTCCCTTCTTTAAAACTTTCTATACTATTTAAATGTTTCTTAGTTACTGTTTATATGGTTGTTGGTTATTTATTTTGGTAAAATGTCTCCAATGCAGTTGTTAATTTAAGGCAAATTCAGGTAAACAACAAAAACTTCTAACTGTCAACAGGGTCGTTGGATCTGGGGGGCAAAAGGCACTTGAACCCCCAAGATTTTGATCAAATTCATGAGTGCCTCTATTTCTTTTGAAGTGCTCTTTCATCACTTCCGTACCTCTCAAACTTTTCTATTCTTCCGAAGTCCCTGACAAGATTAAAGTTAGTTATGTTTTATAGGCTTTTATTAACAAAATGATCCTGCAAAAATTTCTTGTAAAGCAAAAGGGTTCCCTTCAAAGTTTATTTCTAAAGTGTAATTTGCAATAAAAACGTGAAAGCTCTATGCATTTTGAGTTGCAATGTAATTCAATATTGCCTTTGTTACAAGCATCTTTAATCCTCCATACTTTGAAAAGATCAATCGAGGTATTAAAGTGGGTTTTAATTCACTGCAACTGATTTCGAGGCTAGAAACGTTTTCCGTGCTTTTGTTGTAAGGTTTAAACTGCCTGTACAGTGTATAAATGAATGAATGAATCACCAGGGGCAGATCACTGATTTTATCCCTGTACTTTTTGTTATCAAGCTCACAAAAGGTTCCTCAAAGCATCTCGAAATTCACGTGGCTTGTGTAGTGTGATTCGCGCTCTTTTCGATTTCCACGGCAAACTGATTACTATAAGCAGTCACATCAATCATCATTTAATCATCATTTGTTCATTACAAAGTATACTTTTCAAGTGATTTGTCCCATCGGGCCTTCAATGCCTTTTTGCTGTATGAAAGGTCAAAGAAACCCTGAATGTTAGTCAACAAGAAGATAACCAAAAGCTTCTTCCTTTCGTAAGAAAAGATGAGAGTCGGACTGTTGTTTTGCTGGGTTGTTCCAGATACCCGTTTCGGTTTTGTTGGTAAACCGGCCTATGGCCTCGTTCAGCTTCCAGATCCGCACCGTGCAAGCAGCATTATTATTGCGCGACTTACAGTGTCATTATACGGTAGTGACTCGACGTCTGAATCAACGCGGTGCTCTGTACTAGTGTCGAGTCGGGCCGTACCAAGCTTTAAGCTCGATCCAAAATCGCCAGTTGACTAAGACGTCCTGGTAGCTACTGCACGGAGCAACTAAAACAGGGCGTCTAAACTAGGCCTTCACTTTAACCCCTTACCCTGAGCCATACACTAGCCTTTCTGTCTGTTCTTCGATGCCTTCAAGAATCTATAGACCAAAGATCCGATGTAATATAAACTGTTTATACTTCTTTCATCCTGTATCAATTCCTTCTTTTATTTTTGCAGAAATAATCAGCACACTAGAAGAGAAACCGGATTATAATGAATTAAAAGAGAAAATCCAGAAACAGGATAATGAAATCTTGATTTTAAAGACGGCGTTAGCCAATGTTGTGAGAAGATTGGAAACATTGGAATCAGAGAAGAAACAAAAAGGAGGTGAGATTGCTTTATTTGCTTTATGAGCTGGCCACTTTGTAATTCTGCGTTATCCTAGCAATAGATCAATTGGGCTAGTATACAGTAAAGCAGACACGTTCCTATAGGGAACAAGGTTAGATTGGTGTTAGCCGCAGGGTTATCCTTAAGGTCAGGTTGATGCTAAGGTAAGTGTTGCATTTTGTTCACCGTTCGCCTAATGCTAAACTTAATTCATGTTGTGAGAGTTAGCATTAGGTTCACGGTTAGCCTTACCCTAAGAGCCAGCTTTAGGGTAAGCGTTAGGGTGGCTTTAGGTTTAACTTTATATAGGAAGGTTGGCGTTTGGGTTTGGGTTTGGGTTAGCGTCGTGCTACATTTTAGAGCCAGCCTTAGTAATAGCGTTTGAGTTACTGTCAGGGTTAGGATTATGGTTAGGCATATTGTTTACTTCATTGTTTTTTATGGTCAGGGTTATCGTTGGTGGTAGCTTTAAGGATCCTTAAGGTGTAAGACTGGTGTAACAAACAGCGTCGTGGTTGATGTTTTAATTGAGCAAGCTGTATTTATGAATTATCATATACCTACTAGTCGTATATGGTATTGCTTTCATTTCTATTAGGTAACAACATTAAAGGTATTCTGCCTGCTGCTGCAATATTGCCTTCTCAACCAAAAAGTCCTGTGAAAGGAGTGAAAGATTCCATTGAAGATGAGGTAAGATGTATATTAAATATTTTCTGCGACCAAAACAATATCAAAGTGAAATAGTTAGTTTTCTTTTGACTCAACAAGACGTGCTTGTATCCTCTATGGGTGTCCTTGAGAGCATCCTTAATTCCTGGATAAATATTCTAAAATATTTTCTCTGTTTTTATGAACAGAGCCCAAGAAGTCCAGATAAGGAGAAAACATTTGTTGTTAAAAAACCATTGGCAAGAAGAGCATCGGATGTACCAAAAAGATCACCATCGCCTTCACTGAGTTCGCAATCTCCACAGTTATCCAGCAGTATGGACAAAAGACGAGGCAGTTTAACGTAAGAATTTTCATTTGTTCTGTTCTGAACCACTTCTTCTGCTTCTTCTTCTTCTTCTTCTTCTTCTTCTTCTTCTTCTTCTCCTTCTTCTTCTTCTTCTTCTTCTTCTTCTTGTTCTTGTTCTTCTTCTTCTCCTTATTCTTCTTCTTCATCTCCTTACCATTCTTCTTGTTTTTCTTCTTCTTGTTTTTCTTCTTCTTCTTCTTCTTCTTCTCCTTCTCTTTCTTCTTCTGCTTCTTCTTCTTCTTCTGCTTCTTCCTCTTCTGTTTCTTCTTCTTCTTCTTCTTCTTCTGCTTCTCCTTCCTCTGTTTCTTCTTCTTCTTCTTCTTCTTCTTCTTCTTCTCCTTCTTCTTCTTCTGCTTCTTTCTCTTCTGTTTCTTCTTCTTCTTCTTCTTCTTCTTCTTCTTCTTCTTCTCCTTCTTCTCCTACTTCTTCTTCTTCTTTTCCTTTTTCTTCTTCTTCAAATCTTATGTGAATTTTTAATAAATAGAACTTATAGTTCTTTTTTATGCAGGCGACGATCAACTACTGATCTTCGCAGATCTGGATCAATTGGGTGAGTAAAAAATCTTTATTTCAATGTTTAAGACTGATTTTTTACAATATATTACCATTACCATTATTACCATTGTACCTTGCGTTATTACCTTTTCCATTACCATTACCATTACCATAACCATTACCATTATTACCATTATACCTTGCGTTATTACCATTACCATTACCATAACCATTACCATTATTACCATTATACCTTGCGTTATTACCATTTCCATTACCATTACCATTACCATTACTCCTTTATACCTTGCGTTATTACCATTACCATCACCATAAACCATAACCATTATTACCATTATACTTTGCGTTATTACCATTAGTACTTTCTATGCCCGAAGGACTATATTTAATGCTGTTATATTTTCATTTCAGCAATCTTTCAAATGGAAATGGGGATAAAGGTATGCTAATAGTTTCATTCAAACGAATAACTAATTTGGTATATTACACCTTGCAGTATCGTCTTCGTGATTAGCTGCTACTTAATTTGATGCTCAGGTATAAACGTAATTTAATTTCTAGATGAGAATACAGCAGTAAAGTTCTACATAAGAGGAAGAGCAATCAATACTTACCCTCCTTCAAATTACATTGAACCAAAAAAGGCTGGCGCAGCACCAGATAAACAGCTAAAGCTTGAATGGGTGTATCTTTTCATTCATATAAAAAATGGCTTTTTTATTCATTTAATAGCTGTTGACATTACTAGGCATCCTTGAATGATTACAAATCACTGAACAGCATCGAGACGAGGGAAAAGACAACACAGAGTAGATAGATCGATCGATCGATCGCTAGGTAGGCCCAGGGAGAATAGATAGATTGACTTATCTTTGCAAGGTATTGGTTTCTTTGCTAACCGTAGGTAGTGGGGTCACAGATTTGCACAAGGCTATTCTAAGGCCCTGGCCAAACGATCAAACATTGTTGGGCAAGCATTTGCTGTTTGCTAATCAAGAAAAATGCTTGACCGTTTGGCCACGTAACAAAACATTGCTCGTCCAACATGTTTTGCTTCATACAAGCATAAAATGTTTTTGAAGTTTTTGAAGAACGATGCTGAGCGAATTCTGCTTGTCAATCAATGCTTTGTTATGTGACCAACAGTCAAACATTGCTTGTAAAGCAATCTCGATTGTTTGAGCGACAATATTTGGTCGTTTGGCTTGGGCTTAAGCAATACTATGAAACTTATGTTCGTGAATCTGTGAAGCACATTAAAGTATAACAATGTTTTTTAGAAATTTTCCTTAATGTTTAATGATATTTAGTTATGGATACAGAGGAAGGGATTCGAGAAATAATCTGCTGACGTTGGCAAGTGGTGAAATCATATATCATATTGCCGCTGTTGTCATTATTTATGATCGATATACAGCTAAACAAAGACATTATGTGGGACATAATGATGATATCAAATGGTATGTTCTGCTTTCATTATTGATGCATAATGGCTTCTTGTGACCGAATCGTGACTCTGTGTAGGCTAAGTGTTGACATTCGTAATGTATAGGGTAAAGAGGATTCAGAAAATTTTTGGGATGACAGAACTGTGATCTTTAGCTTCCAACTTTTGACTTGTGGTTGACTTGCGACCTTTGACATCTGACATTTTGCTTGTGACCTTTGAGTTGTAACCTTTGTCTTTTGATCTTTGGCTTTGTGCTACCACCGTCCTGGTCGTACATATAGCTCAGGTTGCTACTGTATAGAAAGAAAAGTCGCTGCTTCGAGACCTAGAATTGCTGTACCAGTCTCTCATTTTTTACCAAAAATCGCTTTGAGATCCTGGAAATCTGATATGTTTTGTATTGTTGCATTTTTTTATAAAGAATCCGTCTCTAGGTTTTTAATTCTACTTTATTTGAAAGTCTGCTTAAGACCTTTATGACCGTCTCAATGGTCCCATGCTGATGTTTTGTTGGCTGGTTTTATAAAGCTAATGTAAATGATTGTTTCAAAGTTTTAGCTCTTAAATGACTCGTCATTTTTTACACAGCATTGCACTCCATCCCGACAAAGTTATCGTCGCAAGTGGCCAAGTTGCAGGCCATGATAAAGAAGAAGGAAAGGTAACTTAATGTAATCTTTAAATTTTAAAAGATCGTTTAATAAGAAAAGATTTAGTCCACCATTTGACAACAACAGTCAATTTTGCTTCTGTTTTACCAGGCATAACTTTCTGCACAAGGTTTGACATCACACCAATTCAATCCGTTACTATGTATTTCACTTTTGCAAAAAGCCTATTCATGAAAGACATTATAGACAAATCTGCTTGCCTGTTTCTGTGTTAACTACAATCGATCTGTTTTCTTCCAGCCTCATGTTCGAATTTGGGATTCTAATACATTGGAAACTTTGCACGTGATTGGTATTGGCTATTTCGAACGTGCATTATGCTGCCTCGCATTCTCCATTAAGGTACACAATTGCTCCTTGCTTCTGCCTTTCATGATTGCATTCTTGCTTCTCTGATTTCTTGACGAAAGTTTTCAATTTTCTGATGATTAATGAAATTCCTCTTTCGTAGGATGGTGGTAAACTGTTGGCAGCCATCGACGAAGCAAATGAGCACGTGATTTCTTTATGGGACTGGGAGAAGAAATCAAGATATTCAGAAAACAAAGTAAAAACAAAATTTGTTTATATACTAAGTGTTAACCTTTCATTGGGTCCCAAAATTTTGCACACGTATAGGCTCCTTTCTTAATTTGGTTCACGTCTGATTTTGTTATATGATTGGGTAAGCTGGTACAAATGTTGGCATCATGGCACAAATGCTGCACATAGTTGCTGGAAAACATGCTGCACAGATGCTGTGCAAAGCAAAATAGTTCACTGGAGTTTTCATTTTACTTGCGTAGTTGTAAATGATTCAATATGCTGAGGCATTAAACCTCCTGAAACTGTAACCTTTCGTATTATTTTCAGTCGTATATGCAGATGACCCAGGGGGTGAAAAATTAGAATGGTTCAGAATCTTAACTGTTGAGCACTTCATAAGAGTTATTACTTTTAGTAATTAAGTTATCATAGCTGATCATACAGAATCATTCCTGTTAATCATTCAATCATGATTTCTTACATCTGATAATCTGCTTTTCTGATTTTAGAGTTCAAACGATGCAGTTCTTGGCGTTTTATTTCATCCTCAAAATAACAACATCATGATCAGTCATGGAAGATCCCATATTGCCTTTTGGACTATCACTGATGAGATGAAAATTAGCAAGAAAATGGGCATCTTCGAGGTAAATAAATTGATTATAGCCTTGTTTTTATGTTTTATAATCATTCTCATTCACGTGTCGTTAGTTCACGGCTCTTGTTAGCCGTCACATTTTTATAAGGCCTTTAAAATCATTTTTTCACGGCATATTGATGTGTGCATCTACGTAGCAATTTTTCTTACTTGGACCGACTTTCAGCTAATTTTGTTCTTCATCTCTCTAATTGCTATATGCTGATTGGTATTCAAAACACGATACCCATTCATCTTCACTTTCCCTATTGGCTCATCTTGATCCTCCCTTCTGTTTCGAATTATTTTCGGTCGATTTCTTATCGTTCACAGTCTTAGGCCCTGGCAAAACCATCGAACATTTTGGGTGAAACATTTAAGATTTGCTTTACAAGCAATGTTTCGCTGTTTTCCCACGACGCAAGACATTTCTTTACTAGTAGAATTAGATTCAAAAAATTCAAATACGTTTTCTACTTGTCACAAGCAAAAATATGTTTGACAAGCAATGTTTTGCGACGTGTCCATGTCTTAACGGTCAAACATTTCGAACGACTTTCAGATGTTTGACAAACAATAAACAATGTTTGATCGTTTGGCCTTGGTCTTAAGATTGTCGTATAACATGGGGACATCAGCTTTGCTCCTCAAAAGGTGGTAAATTCGACGAAGAAAACTGCTGTTAATTCCATCAATTTAAACTTATAAACAAATGTTTAATTAGCTTTTTTTATCTAGCGACATGGTAAACCGAAGTTCGTATTGTGTGCTGCATTTACAGAACAAGGTGATCTCCTTTCTGGTGATTCAAATGGAAATATTCTCGTTTGGGGACAAGGTATATTATTTTCTGTTGTTAATATTTATATTATATTAATAGTAAAATTAACTATGCTGAATAGATAGCAGTTATCAATCATTAGGATGGTACATAACATAAGGCTGTTAATGAAAATTTAGGCCCATGTTCCTTTGTTAATAGAATAGGTATGTTCCATGCGAATGCATTTTTCGTTTCTCCTGACTACAGAAGGCTGAGCTTCAAATCGAATTGATACATTGTTTCTATGAATTCATCCTGTCATTAATAACAAGCAAAATTAAAAACTACTTAAATTATTTTCTACAAGAAATTGAAAGCTGAAAAATGGCTCCTATATATTGTTTTGTTTGATTTTACTTGATTAGGATAGACCTGATGTAAAGAAAGATGTTAGCAATGAAAAAAATTAGATCCTTTACTTTTCTAGAATTTCTCTACTCTGTCTTTGCTGCAGAAACGTCTTGACAGTTCGTTTCTTTAGAAAATTCTGCATGCTGCAGCCAGGCAAGTCCTTTAAACATTCATCTAACAGTGATTATATTTTCTTTTTACCTTTTAGGAACAAATCGAGTAACCAAAGCAGTAAAAGATGCCCATGATGTAAGTTTTTTATTCCATTTGTCATTCAAGTTTTCGAAAATGTTGGGTCAGCGTTCTGAAGACCCAATGACATTGTTGCCCCAAGGAAGCTGAAAATTTCTGGATAAAATTCTGTGATATGCAGCTTATATTTAATGATTTTCCTAAATCTTTTATTAAAATGATCTCTGAATCATATTGAAACGATCTAACTAACATACATATCGATTTTTAGGGGGCAATATTTTCAATCTGTTGCATGAGTGATGGAAAATTCTTTCTGGTGGGGGCAAAGATCGTAAAGTTATAGAGTGGAACCAATATCTGCAGAAAACAGGACACGAAGTTGAGGTAATTGTTCGATCGATTATTAATTATAGTTTTAACAACAACGAACCAACTACCTTCCTAACACTTTTAGTAAGAATATTCGTATTCTTGGTAATACAGCAGCAAAGAAAATTGCTGTAAATCCTAAGCTAGGGTTATGTCGATATTGCCCGCAGTCAGAACTAACTGCTGACGGCTGATCCGCGAATTTTGTAATTAATTTACCTACCGAGGCTGTCTGTGATAATACTAGGAATTTCATTAGGGATTTCCGTGATAATACTAGGATTTCATAAAGGATTTCCGTGATAATACTAGGATTTCCAGCAAGAGTAAAGAAGATTCCTACTTGTTTTTCGTTTCTTTAGCTGCCCGAATATTCCGGACAAGTTCGTGCCATAGCAGAAGGACAGATCCAAGATGATGATACAGTTGATATAATTGTTGGTACAACTAAAAACTGCATTTTAGATGGATCATTAAGCAGTGGACTTGGTGTTATAGTTCAGGTATCGATACAAACATCATTATTTATTTTAAGAGGGTCTTGGATTGTACACGATCTTTATCTTATTTTATGCAGAACCTAGCTTATGGTCTAGTCTAGCCTATTATTCTTTCAGGGTCATATTGATGAACTTTGGGGCCTTGCGACGCACCCAAGCAAAGATATTTTTGTAACATGCTCGACAGATGAAAAAGTTATCTTATGGGATGCAGAAAACCATGAGGCTATCTGGACTAAGCAACTCAAAGTAATTCGTTAAAAAGATCTAAATTGATTATTTTGACTTTGTTTTTTTTTTAAATCGAGTTAGTCTACATTTTGTTAGGATACTATAGGCGTTTTTATTACCTATTTTTTCTTAGGAAAGTGCTCAGTCGGCAGCTTTTCATCCAGTCGTCAATGTCATCGCCATTGGAACAAAATCTGGAAGGTTGTTTTTCCTATGATTTTGGTTTTTAAATAATGCAATTTTATTCTGCAAAATTTTGTTTTATAAGCATTTCAGACTAGATAGATTTTAGAGTATTCTGCATTTCTGACATGCCGGGATAGCTCAGTTGGGAGAGCGTCAGACTGAAGATCTGAAGGTCCCTGGTTCAATCCCGGGTCACGGCATGGTTTTCCATATTTTTAATCTCTCATTTCTATTTCTGTTATTACTCTTTTTCTATTCTATATTCATTCTTTATTAGTAAAATTTAATATTATATCCAACTAAATTGATGACTATAATGCTATAAGTCAGCTAGATATAATTACACTTCAATTTTATAATCTTTACAGTCCATTATAGGGTACCTTTAATTTACTTAACATTCTTCTAGTATGTTAAATTAATTCATGCGTTTTATAGACGAGCTTAGTTTAATTCTTATAGCTATTTCATACTCTATTTTTTCCTTTATTATTTAATTATTTATTTTAAATACAATTTTTTTATTTGGATTTAGGGTCATTTTTCATTGGTAGATTTTTGATTAATATTTTTTTATTTCATTTATTTTATTTCATTTTACTTTCTTTAGGTGGATTGTAATTGATACTGATACGTCCGAAGATATTGCAACATTTCAAGATGGACCGGAGCAGCACGATGCTATCAAGTATTCAAGAGGTAAGATCTTCATAAAATTATTTTCTTTATCCCTTTAAAAACTTCAGAGCCAGAAATTCTTCAAGCAGAGTAACACACGAGAGACTAACAAACATTTTATTCCATGCAAATTTGGAATGCAATAATCAGAACAAAAATCAGCAATATTTACAAGAAATTTAAATACTGTTTGAGTCTCTTTCTCAGTTTGTTCGTTTAAAATTAGTTTTGATTTCTCCTTGATTTTTCTGCCATGTAGCTCGACCAAAAGTCAAACTGCTCTAAGACCTCCTTTCTTGAATCCTTCAATTTTCCTTTCATAAATTCCTTTTCTTCCGTGTTAACATTTCTTTTTGCCTTGATTCTCTCAAATTTCCTTCTTCATCTTCCTCGTATAAATCAGTTAGAGCAGAAGGCATTCCTTGTTTGCTTTCAAATGAGTCAAGTTTGTCCATTTCTGATAATTCTTCTTTGTTACTTGCATCTTCAATTTTCTGCAATTCGTTGTTTGTTGATATTGACACTCTATCTTCATTTAAAATTGCATTTATTGCATCTTTGCCATATCCTTCATCTGATTCTTCAATCGCAGCATTAGAATATCCTTCATCTTCTTGAGGTGGAGATGCATTTTCAGATTCCGTTGGATTCTGTTCTTCATATCCTTTGTATTTTGATGTAGATATTCTATCTTTATCTTCATTTGAAATTGCATTTATTGCATCTTTGCCATATCCTTCATCTGGCTCTTCCATCGCAGCATTAGAATATCCTTCATCTTCTTGAGGTGGAGATGCATTTTCAGATTCCATTGGATTCTGTTCTTCATTTCCTTTGTATTTTGATGTAGATATTCTATCTTCATCTTCATTTGAAATTGCATTTATTGCGTCTGTGCCATATCCTTCATCTGATTCTTCAGTTGCAGCATTAGAATCTCCTTCATCTTCTTGAGGTGGAGATGCATTTTCAGATTCCATTTGATTCTGTTCTTTATTTCCTTTGTGTTTTGATGTAGATATTCTATCTTCATCTTCATTTGAAATTGCATGTATTGCTTCTTTGTCATATCCTTCATCTGATTCTACCATCGCAGCATTAATATATCCTTCATCTTCTTGAGGTGGAGATGCATTTTCAGATTCCATTTGATTCTGTTCTTCATATCCTTTGTATTTTGATGTAGATATTCTATCTTCATCTTCATTTGAAATTGCATTTACTGAATCTTTGCCATATCCTTCATCTGATTCTTCAGTTGCAGCATTAGAATATCCTTCATCTTCTTCTGGTGGAGATGCATTTTCAGATTCCATTGGATTCTGTTCTTCATTTTCTTTGTATTTTGATGCAGATATTCTATCTTCATCTTCATTTGAAATTGTATTTATTGTTTCTTTGCCATATCCTTCATCTGATTCTTCAGTTGCAGCACTAGAATATCCTTCATCTTCTTGAGGTGGAGATGCATTTTCAGATTCCGTTGGATTCTGTTCTTCATTTCCTTTATATTTTGATGTGGATATTCTATCTTCATCTTCCTCTGAAATTGCATTTATTGCATCTTTGCCATATCCTTCATCTGATTCTTCAGTTGCAGCGCTAGAATATCCTTCATCTTCTTGAGGTGGAGATGCATTTTCAGATTCCATTGGATTCTGTTCTTCATTTCCTTTGTATTTTGATGTAGATATTCTATCTTCATCTTCATTTGAAATTGCCTTTATTGCATCTTTGCCATATCCTTCATCTGATTCTTCAGTTGCAGCGCTAGAATATCCTTCATCTTCTTGAGGTGGAGATGCATTTTCAGATTCCATTGGATTCTGTTCTTCATTTCCTTTGTATTTTGATGTAGATATTCTATCTTCATCTTCATTTGAAATTGCCTTTATTGCATCTTTGCCATATCCTTCATCTGATTCTTCAGTTGCAGCGCTAGAATATCCTTCATCTTCTTGAGGTGGAGATGCATTTTCAGATTCCATTGAATTCTTTTCTTCATTTCCTTTGTATTTTGATGTAGATATTCTATCTTCATCTTCATTTGAAATTGCATTTATTGTATCTGTGCCATACCTTTCATCTGATTCTTCCATCGCAACATTAGAATATCCTTCATCTTCTTGAGGTGGAGA
Source organism: Chrysaora quinquecirrha (assembly GCA_014526335.1). Classification (NCBI taxonomy): domain Eukaryota; kingdom Metazoa; phylum Cnidaria; class Scyphozoa; order Semaeostomeae; family Pelagiidae; genus Chrysaora; species Chrysaora quinquecirrha. Next base: position 5,398,240 of record JACTAT010000014.1, read on the forward strand.
TGCGTTTTCAGCTTCCATTGAATTCCCACCATTATCGTCTGAAAAATTGTCCTCTTTGACTGAACTTATTTCAAATTCATTTTCCAAATCCTTATTCCATAAATCATTATGAGAATCTTCTTTTAACTGCTTTGTATCTTCATTGGATCCTTGATTAACACCCTTGCCAGCATTAGATTTTCCTGTGTCGTGGTTTTCAGTTTCATCCTCCCCTTGTTCTTTATCTATCACTTGTTCATCAATTCTTCCTCTTATTTCTTTTCTTTTCTCTTCATCTCTCCATTTCTTCCATGCCTTATAATTCTCACATCCAACTGTATCAGGCTCTCTTCCTTCACATTCTTCTTCATAATCCAAGTCAGCTTCTTCCTTTTCATCTTCCTTACGTGCATTATCTTCTAGCTCATCAATTCCTCTCAAATTTCTTGTTTCTTTGGTTTGCTCTGCATCTCTCCATTTCTTCCATTCCTTATAATTCTCGCATCCAGAGGTTTCAAGGTCTTTTTCTTCACATTCTTCTTCATAATCCAGATAAACTTCTTCCTTTTCATCTTCCTTTCGTGCTTTATCTTCTAGCTCCTCGCCCATTCCTTGCAAATTTCGTGTCTCTTTTATTTGCTCATCTCTCCATTTCTTCCATTCCTTATAATTCTCACATCCAACCGTATCAGGCTCCTTCCCTTCACATTCTTCTTCATAATCCAACACTGTATCTTCTTCTTCTGATTCTCGCCTTATTCTTTCGTTGACCTTTTCTTGCTCTGCGTTCCAAGATAAATATCTTCGATATGATTCACAGGATTCTTCATTCTTCTCTTCTTCACATAACAAATTCTCTATTTCCCATTCTGTTGATGTTCTTGGAAATGTTGCCTTCGAATCATCTTGCCAATCTTCATTGTTTGAACCTTGGTTCTCCTGATTTTCAGTCAATTCTTCCGGAATATTTGCTTCACCGAAACCACTAATCGGTTGGTGAATGACATCCTTCGAATTCTTGCTGTTCTCAGTTGCTATTTTGTCCACGTGGTCCTTGTTGTCTTCGCCTGTAGATGCATGCAGTTCCTCTCTTGTCGGGCTCGCTGTTGCACTTATTGAAACCAAATTCGCACCAGGTTTAGAAGAAGGAGTTCTTTCCATGCTCTGCTGACTTAGATGGAAATACTTTTCACTTCCTGCTCTTCCATCTTCTTCACGGTTCACTAAATCTTCAGCATTCATATTCTTCACTTGTCTACCTTGAAGAAGCGGAGGAGAATGTAACTCTTCCTGAGTTTCTAGCCTGCTTTTTTGCTGGTTTTCCTTATCTTCTTTGATAAAATTCTTCATTTCTTCGACTTGTTCTTTTATCTCCTTAATTCCTTCTTGTTCTTCCTCGATTCTCTTTTCGGCTTCTTCAGTTGATCTTCTCCATTCCAAAAGCTCCAAGTACCTTTTGCATCCTTGACTTTCAGATAACTGACCAGAGCAGAATATCTTTCTGATATCCTCTTCATCTTCATCTGTTTCATTCAAAAATCTTCCTTCCATCTCCTCCTTCTTGATTCTTTCATCAACTTCCTTCTGTGTTTTCTGCCAATTCTTCCATTCCAAATATGACTCACAATTCGGATGCTTGCTGTTCTTCTTTGCACATATAACTGACAAATCAGCATCGTCTAGGTGTTCTGTTAAAACAAGAGATTTCCTTGCTCAATACTTAGTATTTGTATATTTGTATCAATGCTAGATCTTTAGAGGCTTTTTTATTGAAGCTAAAGTTTGGGGGAGTTTTAGAAGCTTTTTTGTGGAAGCTAGATGCTTTGAAAAGCTTTAGAAGCTTTCTTATGGAAGCCAAAAGGTTTTGAGAAGTTTTAAAAGCTTTTTTATGGAAGCTAGAAGCTTTGGGGAAACTTGAGAAGCTTTATTGTGGTAGCTGGAAGCATTGGAGAAATTTAGAGGCTTTTTATCGAAGCTAGAAGCTTTGGAAAAGCTTTAGAATTTTAGGGGAAGCTTGAAAAGCTTTTTGTGGAACCTAGAAGTCCTGGAGAAGCTTTGGAAGTTTTCTTATGGAAGCTAGAAGCTTTGGAGAAGCTTTAGAAGCTAAGCTCTTGAATCTTTTATGTTGAAGCTAGAAGCCCTGGAAAAGCTTTTGAAGCTATTAAGCTTTGAAAGCTTTTTTATGGAAGCTAGAAACTTTGGAAAAACTTTAGAAAAGTGAGAATAAAATAAACATCTTCAGAGTCTACACATTCATCCACTAGAATCTATTTATCAATCAAAATATCATGTTAGCCTTGAATCTAGACATCTAAGATGTTATAAATTGACTTCTTGAGACTATGGAAAGAATAAGTCATTTTAAGAACGAAGAAAAGATCATTTTTTTCTGTTTCATTTAATAGTTTTACTATTATGTACTCACCCGTTGTGAATGAAGAAATGTTCTTGTTGAAGACGTGATCATCATAAATCTTAGAGAGAGCCAACTTTCTATAGGATCTCTGGAAGCAAAAAATCAGCTTATCGATCATATTAATGATTTATCATTTTTCGAAATTAAGTAGAATTAGTTGTTAAAGCCATGATAAAAGAAGTGAATCATTAAGAGATTCTTCTTCAGTCTAAAAGCGTAAAATTAGCATAACATACCGGAATGGGGCGTCCAGAGCTGAACAGCCTTCCGCGATCAAAATCAACTGCAAATAAGCATAAGAATGCCACAAATATGGCAGTCTCCATTCTGCAAATCGAAATTTTCAATAATTTATATCGAAAACTCAATTTTTCACAATAAAAAACACGAACTGATTATAACCATCCGCTCGCATTGGTAAACAAAATGTTTGTGAAGTTTCAATCAATTGTGGCGAGTTTTGTTGCGTTTTCATTATTGTGACGTCACAATCAGATTTTGATACATTTTAATAAATTTGCATAAACTGAGGGATTAATCATGAAGATTGATTGATTGATTTGTTTTCTGATGTGAAGGCTTAACTAAGAGTAATAATGAATTTCCCCGTTCTCTAAGTTTATCCTCGATCTACATTGGCTGCCGAAAGTGTTGGAACGCCTGTGCTGAGATTTCCTTTCACTGCCTACTGTTGCTTCACCCTCCCCCTCCTTCCCCTTAAGCAATGTTGTTTAGCTCTAAAATTTTCAGCTAATTCTGGCCTCGCGCGATTGCTAATGGAATATCAACATTGTTTGAGGGGGGGAGGACTTTCCCTTAAATATGCTAGATTTACTGAAAATTTCGGTGATTCTTACGATAATTCTATGGCGTTCCAACTACATTTGGTGGCCATTTTATGCTCTGTTTATAACACAGTACTCAAATCCTACCCGGTTGTCTTCAAGGCTTGCGGAACAGCGAGATTCGCAGAAAATCTGCTGCCGAATAGGAATTCTAACAAATTCGTCACAGAATTTCCTTTCCTTGGCGGACGCAGATTCCCGTGAAATGGGGAAAACAGCCTGGCTTGATTCTTCGCCTGTTTTCTCTCAAGAAAAGACATTTGAGTAGCCCAATTTCTCAGGAAAAACCATTGCTACTCTCCCCTTTCTCTGCCTTTCACCATATTTCAAGTCTTTAATATCAACAATGAGTAATATGTGTTCTTGTTTCGATTAAAATTGGGAAGAATACGTAATTTTGGCCATCAATTAGCGGAAAAGCAGAGTTTACACTCCTTGATACACCCCTCTACAAGAGCATAGCCCTGAATCTATCTCAATGACAATCTTGATTAGATGCCGACGAGTAGTGATCCGGCAAGCAACTCTGAACAAAGTATTAGATAACATTTAATTGTTGATTTAATTGTAGATGGCAAATACATTGCAGTTGGATCTCATGATAATTTTATATACCTGTACTCCGTATCAGAAGATGGAAGGACGTATAAAAAGGCTGGAAAATTATCCGTGAGTTTATTTATTCATTTTTACTGTTTATATTTGACATTTGAAAATTATCACAAATGGTTAGTAGTTCTTGGCCTCAGGTAGTGTTTCTTGTTACAATTTGATGGACATTTTGTGGTGCAATTTGTGGTACATTTTCCAATGGTACATTTTTCCTGTTTTTGCTCATTTAAAGCTATTTCCTATGAATGACAAACAATAGGATAATTTTCCAAAAGTTGACTGCATAACCAGAAGGCCAATGGCAATTCAAGCTAGCAGAAGAGCCCAATGAAATCCTTGAGTAATTCTTCTCATTCAGCCAAAAGTTCTCCTCCTATTTGGCTTTGTGTTTACCGTTCTTCAGTACACTGCACATGTATATATAGTTTTCATGAACATATAAGAATGAATCGCAAGCTGGATGGATTATTCTACAATTGGCATATAAAGCTCAAAAAGTGCTGGTTCTTTTCATGGTGTATATTGCATTACTTTCTATTCGACAGGGCCATTCCAGTTTCATTACGCATCTTGATTGGTCAAAAGATAGCCAGTATATACAAAGCAACTCTGGAGATTATGAAATTCTATTTTGTGAGTTATGACTTACTGAATCATACTTTTTCAATTTTTAATATTCTGCTATATTCTTTAAATTAAAATTACCTGGTGTTTGGCCTTAACTTCTCCTTCTTTTCTCATGTTAAATTCTCTTTATCTTACAGGGCATGCTCCAACCTGTCGACAGATTGTAACACCTTACTCTATGAAAGACATTGAATGGGATACGTGGACTTGTGTTCTTGGATTTCCAGTCATTGGTGTGTAGCTAATCTTTATATTATTTTTCGCAAATTAAACGCACTTCAGGGTCCAAATTGTTTTACGATTGTTTTGATTAGGGGTGAAAATGACCAAATTGATAGCGAATCTGGTTCGGCATCTTTGATTTTTGGTTCGGTTCTTATCCAGCAGAGACTCACCGTGAAGAACAAGAGGAGTCTCCAGCTCTCTGTAGTTGTAGGTGAGAGGAAAAATGAAGTGGTCACATCGAGAAGAAAGACAGGGGTCACACTGCTTGTGATTTGCCCTTTGCCCCCTCCTGTGGTTAGCATAGAGCCCCATATCTTGGGAAGGAAGCAATTCTTTTATGTCTTCACCTTCCCAAGAAGACCAAACTACCCCATCCCTAAACCCCAGACAAACTTTAGTTCCAAAGACAAACCCAAGCCCTGCTCTAAGACCTTAAGCCTAACCCAAACCCTGCCCTTTTTTGCCCCCAAAATATCAAAAACCCCGCAGAATATTGTGTTTCATCCCGCTGAGAAATAAGAGTGCAAATGTTTGTTTAATATTTGTTCCAGGGAAGGCAAAAAAGGCATGGAAACAAAGCAATTGGCTATGCAAAAGAAGTCCCTCAGCGCTGTGTAGCCACCATTGTCTATCAACTGAGATCTGGTGATGTTTTTCTCATCATCGGAACTTCAAAATGGGCGGTCAGTGTGCCAGCCCAGTGCCAAATGCCCTTCGCTTCTGGGGGGTTGACGAAGAAACGAAGTTTTTTCCGCAGACCAGCACACCATGTCCGTGCAGACACTAGAGTCTAAACCCCAGCGAGAGCACGAATGCAAAGAGAAGCAGTGGCAAAACCAGGGCGGGAGGGTGGGACGTAAATTTTTAACCAAAAATTGCTCGAACTGCAACTGTTTCAAGTAAATTTATACGACATGTCAAAACGCGTGATGAATGCCTCATGCCGCCAATTCTTTAACGCACCAGTGATTAGATCTCTATAGCAACCATATCTCTCCAAAACAGGGAAGCAAGGGTGTGAAAACGCTTTAACTTGCACAAGATAACTAGCATCAGCATCGCTGGTAATAACACTAACGAATCGTAACCCCTGTCACATATTAAACCCGAATAAATTGCATTTAGTCGTGCCATATGTCTTATTTCTTTTTGTTTTTGAATTTTGTAGGCATTTGGCCAGAAGGGGCGGATGGTACTGATATAAATGCATGTTGCAGATCAAATAATTGTGACTTTCTCGTCACTGGAGATGATTTTGGCCAAGTGAACTTTTTCAATTTTCCATCAACCAAACCTAAGGTATCTTAATTAATAATTTCTAGTATTGATCAGAAAAGGGACAAGGGATCAGATATTAGGACAGCAATAAAAAAGGTCACAGTTAATCAGGGAGGTGGTCTTTCTTGAAACCGTATTTCTGTTCTGGAAACAGAGTAAGAAGTTATTTCAAGAAGCAAAAAGTAACTGTTATCAGATGCTTAGCCTTACAGAAGAGGGGGGCAATTTCTCCGTTGAAAATTGCACTCATGATGTTAATCAGTGATTAAGCTATGATCATATTGATTTATCAGTGATTAGAGTTACCATAAAAGTAGAAACAGGTACGAAAGGATTCTTCTAAAACTTGGCCCTGGGCTGACTTTAGGCAATCGGTTTTTTGGGTTTGCGGAAATTTAGGCCTCTTGGCTTAGGGAGTATCACCGTAGCTGACTCCCTTCAGAGTCCTTTATGTTTATTTATATTCAACTATACTTTCGTATCCCTATATCCCGTAGAACACCGAGGTTTTGAAGCAGTTTTTATGTTTAATTTCAGTCTGACTGTCAGCATTGTACTGGACATAGTTCACACGTGACTTGTGTAAGATTTATGCATGACGATTATACAGTGATTTCTGTTGGCGGGAAAGATTGTTCTGTAATGCAATGGCGGATTTCATAAAAGGTAAGGTTATCTGCTAATAGTCCATCTTTAGATTCGATGTGCTTCTCATCCTGGTATTCTTCCTCTAATTCTTCTTCTTCATCATCATCCTCAATTTCTTCTTTTTCTTCATCAGCATTTCCTTTTACTTCTTCTTCTTAATCTTGATATTCTTATTCTTATTATTCTCAACATTTTTGTGTTCCTTCTTCTTCTTCGTCTTCCTCCTGATAGTATTATTCTTCTTTATCATCCTTATATTCCTATTCCTATTTCCTATTCTTCTTCTCTTCTTATCTTCTGTTTCTGCTTTTGCTTCTCATTGTCTTCATACTAAAATTCTTTTGCTTCGTCTTCTTCATCTCTGCCTTCTTTTTCTTCGTCTTCTCTTCCTCGTCCTTCTTCTTCTTTTCTATCTGCTCCTTTTCTTCTTCTTCTTCTTCTTTCTTCTTCAAAATTCCTCTTTTTCTTTATTGTTAGCAATTCTATCCCTGTTGACAAACTTTTTTCTCTACAGGACAACATTTGAACAAAGTGTGCTGCGCAACGAAGCTTGTGAGAATTCAGAACCTCGTAACAACAAAGAAATGAACTATTGTTTATCAAAACTTCTTAGCTTTAATGCATTAAAACATTAAGATAAAGATATATTATGATATTCAAAATGTAAATATTCTTAAGGCTTATATTAGAAAGTATTATTGGACCTCGTTACTGTTTTAGTTCTTTTGACAGTAAAAGCGTCTTTTCAAACGAAAAAGGTTGAATTTATCCAACTGATAATATTCCTTTGTGTCTCTTCTTTGATATAAAAACAGTAATCCTGCGAAGAGGATTGATTTTACTAAATGAAAATAATCCTTCGTTGTTGATTATAGTATTCTGATCCGAGATAACTTAGAAAATATGGCCTTAAGAGATTTTAAGTGGCCTAAACGACTTTTAAAATAATGCTACACAACTACGATAGTCATGAAAATAGAAAGATCGAAATCAGCGCATTATGGGCAAACAGCACATCATCATCAAAGCACATCATCATAAAAAGCTTCCACACAGCAGGATTATTCATTTCGATACCTTTATAAAGTTATTTAGCGCAAAAAATCAACAAAATAAAAACCCTGAAAATCGCCCATTTTTGGCAAAAAGGTAAGGCTATACTATGGCCAAATGGCCAAAAATCTGCCAAAATCAAGGGTTTCCAAATCGACCTAAATCATCAAAAATAGCCTCCAAACAGTAGTTATACCCATTCTGATGCCTTTTCCCAGCTTTAATGAAGTTATTTAGCCCAAAACTCGACAAAATAAAAACCCTGAAAATCGCCCATTTTTGGGCAAAAAGGCAAGGCTATACTAAGGCAAAATGGCCAAAAATCGGCCAAACTCGAGAGTTTCCAAATCGTTCTAAATCATCAAAAACAGCCTCCAAACAGTAGTTATACCCATTCTGATGCCTTTTCCCGGCTTTAATGAAGTTATTTAGCCCAAAACTCGACAAAATAAAAACCCTGAAAATCGCCCATTTTTGGGCAAAAAGGTAAGGCTATACTAAGGAAAATGGCCCAAAATCGGCCAAAATCGTGAGTTCCCAAATCGACCTAAATCATCAAAAATAGCCTCCAAACAGTAGTTATACCCATTCTGATGCCTTTTCCCGGCTTTAATGAAGTTATTTAGCCCAAAAATCGACAAAATAAAACCCTGAAAATCGCCCATTTTTGGGCAAAAAGGCAAGGCTATACTAAGGCAAAATGGCCAAAAATCGGCCAAAATCGAGGGTTTCCAAATCGACCTAAATCATCAAAAATAGCCTCCAAACAGTAGTTATACCCATTCTGATGCCTTTTCCGGCTTTAATAAAGTTATTTAGTGCAAAAAATCGACAAAATAAAAACCCTGAAAATCGCCCATTTTTGGGCAAAAAGGTAAGGCTATTTTTTTTTTTTTTTTTTTTTTTTAATCACAGGCATATAGGCCGAGATGGCCCTTAACCTACATACATATACATTTAATTTATAAGACATTTCAATATTTAAATTGTTTCTAAATAGTTCAGTCCAGTTCAATTTTAACAACAAAATAATAACCAAATTATTTCAACAAACTCAATACAATTATAATTCATAGTCTGTAGTTTTCTTTAAAAAGAAACTAATATACTCGAAGGGGAATAACGTTGAAATTCATGTTTTATCTCAATAAGAGCTGGTGCAGGTTCTTTTCTCTTTTAGAAAAAGCATTGCGGATAAATTTTGCTAACATGTTGGTAAATTTTGATAAATTTTGATAAATTTTGATAAATTTTGCTAGCCTCCATACTAAGGCAAAATGGCCAAAAATCGGCCAAAATCGAGGGTTTCCAAATCAACCTAAATCATCAAAAATAGCCTCCAAACAGTAGTTATACCCATTCTGATGCCTTTTCCCGGCTCTAATAAAGTGATTTAGTGCAAAAAATCGACAAAATAAAAACCCTGAAAATTGCCCATTTTTGGGCAAAAAGATAAGGCTATACTAAGGCAAAATGGCCAAAAATCGGCCAAAATCAAGGGTTTCCAAATCGACCTAAATCATCAAAAATAGCCTCCAAACAGTAGTTATACCCATTCTGATGCCTTTTCCCGGCTTTAATAAAGTTATTTAGTGCAAAAAATCGACAAAATAAAAACCCTGAAAATCGCCCATTTTTGGGCAAAAAGGTAAGGCTATTTTTTTTTTTTTTTTTAATCACAGGCATATAGGCCGAGATGGCCCTTAACCTACATACATATACATTTAATTTATAAGACATTTCAATATTTAAATTGTTTCTAAATAGTTCAGTCCAGTTCAATTTTAACAACAAAATAATAACCAAATTATTTCAACAAACTCAATACAATTATAATTCATAGTCTGTAGTTTTCTTTAAAAAGAAACTAATATACTCGAAGGGGAATAACGTTGAAATTCATGTTTTATCTCAATAAGAGCTGGTGCAGGTTCTTTTCTCTTTTAGAAAAAGCATTGCGGATAAATTTTGCTAACATGTTGGTAAATTTTGATAAATTTTGATAAATTTTGATAAATTTTGCTAGCCTCCATACTAAGGCAAAATGGCCAAAAATCGGCCAAAATCGAGGGTTTCCAAATCGACCTGAATCATCAAAATTAGCCTCCAAACATTAGTTATACCCATTCTGATGCCTTTTCCCGGCTCTAATAAAGTGATTTAGTGCAAAAAATCGACAAAATAAAAACCCTGAAAATTGCCCATTTTTGGGCAAAAAGATAAGGCTATACTAAGGCAAAATGGCCAAAAATCGGCCAAAATCAAGGGTTTCCAAATCGACCTAAATCATCAAAAATAGCCTCCAAACAGTAGTTATACCCATTCTGATGCCTTTTCCCGGCTTTAATAAAGTTATTTAGTGCAAAAAATCGACAAAATAAAAACCCTGAAAATCGCCCATTTTTGGGCAAAAAGGCAAGGCTATACTAAGGCAAATTGGCCAAAAATCGGCCAAAATCGAGGTTTCCAAATCGACCTAAATCATCAAAAATAGCCTCCAAACAGTAGTTATACCCATTCTGATGCCTTTTCCCGGCTTTAATAAAGTTATTTAGTTCAAAAAATCGACAAAATAAAAACCCTGAAAATCGCCCATTTTTGGGCAAAAAGGTAAGGCTATATTATGGCAAAATGGCCAAAAGTCTGCCAAAATCAAGGGTTTCCAAATCGACCTAAGTCATAAAATTAGCCTCCAAACAGTAGTTATACCCATTCTGATGCCTTTTCCCGGCTTTAATAAAGTTATTTAGTGCAAGAAATCGACAAAATAAAAACCCTGAAAATCACCCATTTTTGGGCAAAAAGGCAAAATGACCAAAAATCGGCCAAAATCGAGGGTTTCCAAATCGACCTAAATCATCAAAAATAGCCTCCAAACAGTAGTTATACCCATTCTGATGCCTTTTCCCGGCTTTAATGAAGTTATTTAGTTCAAAAAATCGACAAAATAAAAACCCTGAAAATCGCCCATTTTTGGGCAAAAAGGCAAGGCTATACTAAGGCAAAATGACCAAAAATCGGCCAAAATCGAGGGTTTCCAAATCGACCTAAATCATCAAAAATAGCCTCCAAACAGTAGTTATATCCATTCTGATGCCTTTTCCCGGCTTTAATGAAGTTATTTAGTTCAAAAAATCGACAAAATAAAAACCCTGAAAATCGCCCATTTTTGGGCAAAAAGGCAAGGCTATACTAAGGCAAAATGGCCAAAAATCGGCCAAAATCGAGAGTTTCCAAATCGATCTAAATCATCAAAAACAGCCTCCAAACAGTAGTTATACCCATTCTGATGCCTTTTCCCGGCTTTAATGAAGTTATTTAGCCCAAAACTCGACAAAATAAAAACCCTGAAAATCGCCCATTTTTGGGCAAAAAGGCAAGGCTATACTAAGGCAAAATGGCCAAAAATCGGCCAAAATCGAGGGTTTCCAAATCAACCTAAATCATCAAAAATAGCCTCCAAACAGTAGTTATACCCATTCTGATGCCTTTTCCCGGCTTTAATAAAGTTATTTAGTGCAAAAAATCGACAAAATAAAAACCCTGAAAATCGCCTATTTTTGGGCAAAAAGGCAAGGCTATACTAAGGCAAAATGGCCAAAAATCGGCCAAAATCGAGGGTTTCCAAATCGACTTAAATCATCAAAAATAGCCTCCAAACAGTAGTTATATCCATTCTGATGCCTTTTCCCGGCTTTAATGAATATATTTAGCCCAAAACTCAACAAAATAAAAACCCTGAAAATCGTCCATTTTTGGGAAAAAAGGCAAGGTTATACTAAGGCAAAATGGCCAAAAATCGGCCAAAATCGAGGGTTTCCAAATCGACCTAAATCATCAAAAATAGCCTCCAAACAGTAGTTATACCCATTCTGATGCCTTTTTCCGGCTTTAATAAAGTTATTTAGCGCAAAAAATCGACAAAAGAAACACTGAAAATCGCCCATTTTTGGGCAAAAAGGTAAGGCTATACTATGGCAAAACGGCCAAAAATCTGCGAAAATCAAGGGTTTCAAAATCGACCTAAGTCATAAAAAAAGCCTCCAAACAGTAGTTATACCCATTCTGATGCCTTTTCCCGGCTTTAATGAAGTTATTTAGCCCAAAACTCAACAAAATAAAAACCCTGAAAATCGCCCAATTCTGGGCAAAAAGGTAAGGCTATACTAAGGCAAAATGGCCAAAAATCGGCCAAAATCGAGAGTTTCCAAATCGATCTAAATCATCAAAAACAGCCTCCAAACAGTAGTTATACCCATTCTGATGCCTTTTCCCGGCTTTACGGAAGTTATTTAGCCCAAAACTCGACAAAATAAAAACCCTGAAAATCGCCCATTTTTGGGCAAAAAGGTAAGGCTATACTAAGGAAAATGGCCAAAAATCGGCCAAAATCGAGGGTTTCCAAATCGACCTAAATCATCAAAAATAGCCTCCAAACAGTAGTTATACCCATTCTGATGCCTTTTCCCGGCTTTAATAAAGTTATTTAGTGCAAAAAATCGACAAAATAAAAACCCTGAAAATCGCCTATTTTTGGGCAAAAAGGCAAGGCTATACTAAGGCAAAATGGCCAAAAATCGGCCAAAATCGAGGGTTTCCAAATCGACTTAAATCATCAAAAATAGCCTCCAAACAGTAGTTATATCCATTCTGATGCCTTTTCCCGGCTTTAATGAATATATTTAGCCCAAAACTCAACAAAATAAAAACCCTGAAAATCGTCCATTTTTGGGAAAAAAGGCAAGGCTATACTAAGGCAAAATGGCCAAAAATCGGCCAAAATCGAGGGTTTCCAAATCGACCTAAATCATCAAAAATAGCCTCCAAACAGTAGTTATACCCATTCTGATGCTTTTTCCCGGCTTTAATAAAGTTATTTAGTGCAAAAAATCGACAAAAAAAACACTGAAAATCGCCCATTTTTGGGCAAAAAGGTAAGGCTATACTATGGCAAAACGGCCAAAAATCTGCCAAAATCAAGGGTTTCCAAATCGACCTAAATCATCAAAATAAACGCCTCCAAACAATAGTTATACCCATTCTGATGCCTTTTCCCGGCTTTAATGAAGTTATTTAGCCCAAAACTCAACAAAATAAAAACCCTGAAAATCGCCCAATTCTGGGCAAAAAGGTAAGGCTATACTAAGGAAAATGGCCAAAAATCGGCCAAAATCGAGGGTTTCCAAATCGACCTAAATCATCAAAAATAGCCTCCAAACAGTAGTTATACCCATTCTGATGCCTTTTCCCGGCTTTTATGAAGTTATTTAGCCCAAAACTCGACAAAATAAAAACCCTGAAAATCGCCCATTTTTGGGCAAAAAGGCAAGGCTATACTAAGGCAAAATGGCCAAAAATCGGCCAAAGTCGAAAGTTTCCAAATCGACCTAAATCATCAAAAATAGCCTCCAAACAGTAGTTATACCCATTCTGATGCCTTTTCCCGGCTTTAATAAAGTTATTTAGTGCAAAAAATCGACAAAATAAAAACCCTGAAAATCGCCTATTTTTGGGCAAAAAGGCAAGGCTATACTAAGGCAAAATGGCCAAAAATCGGCCAAAATCGAGGGTTTCCAAATCGACTTAAATCATCAAAAATAGCCTCCAAACAGTAGTTATATCCATTCTGATGCCTTTTCCCGGCTTTAATGAATATATTTAGCCCAAAACTCAACAAAATAAAAACCCTGAAAACCGTCCATTTTTGGGAAAAAAGGCAAGGCTATACTAAGGCAAAATGGCCAAAAATCGGCCAAAATCGAGGGTTTCCAAATCGATCTAAATCATCAAAAATAGCCTCCAAACAGTAGTTATACCCATTCTGATGCCTTTTCCCGGCTTTAATAAAGTTATTTAGTGCAAAAAATCGACAAAAAAAACACTGAAAATCGCCCATTTTTGGGCAAAAAGGTAAGGCTATACTATGGCAAAACGGCCAAAAATCTGCCAAAATCAAGGGTTTCCAAATCGACCTAAGTCATAAAAAATAGCCTCCAAACAGTAGTTATACCCATTCTGATGCCTTTTCCCGGCTTTAATAAAGTTATTTAGTGCAAAAAATCGACAAAATAAAAACCCTGAAAATCGCCCATTTTTGGGCAAAAAGGTAAGGCTATACTATGGCAAAACGGCCAAAAATCTGCCAAAATCAAGGGTTTCCATATCGACCTAAGTCATAAAAAATAGCCTCCAAACAGTAGTTATACCCATTCTGATGCCTTTTCCCGGCTTTAATAAAGTTATTTAGTGCAAAAAATCGACAAAATAAAAACCCTGAAAATCGCCCATTTTTGGGCAAAAAGGTAAGGCTATACTAAGGCAAAATGGCCAAAAATCGGCCAAAATCGAGGGTTTCCAAATCGACCTAAATCATCAAAAAAACGCCTCCAAACAGTAGTTATACCCATTCTGATGCCTTTTCCCGGCTTTAATGAAGTTATTTAGCCCAAAACTCGACAAAATAAAAACCCTGAAAATCGCCCATTGTTGGGCAAAAAGGAAAGGCTATACTAAGGCAAAATGGCCAAAAATCGGCCAAAATCGAGAGTTTCCAAATCGATCTAAATCATCAAAAACAGCCTCCAAACAGTAGTTATACCCATTCTGATGCCTTTTCCCGGCTTTAATGAAGTTATTTAGCCCAAAACTCAACAAAATAAAAACCCTGAAAATCGCCCAATTCTGGGCAAAAAGGTAAGGCTATACTAAGGAAAATGGCCAAAAATCGGCCAAAATCGAGGGTTTCCAAATCGACCTAAATCATCAAAAATAGCCTCCAAACAGTAGTTATACCCATTCTGATGCCTTTTCCCGGCTTTAATGAAGTTATTTAGCCCAAAACTCGACAAAATAAAAACCCTGAAAATCGCCCATTTTTGGGCAAAAAGGCAAGGCTATACTAAGGCAAAATGGCCAAAAATCGGCCAAAGTCGAGGGTTTCCAAATCGACCTAAATCATCAAAAATAGCCTCCAAACAGTAGTTATACCCATTCTGATGCCTTTTCCCGGCTTTAATAAAGTTATTTAGTTCAAAAAATTGACAAAATAAAAACCCTGAAAATCGCCCATTTTTGGGCAAAAAGGTAAGGCTATACTATGGCAAAATGGCCAAAAATCTGCCAAAATCAAGGGTTTCCAAATCGACCTAAATCATCAAAAATAGCCTCCAAACAGTAGTTATACCCATTCTGATGCCTTTTCCCGGCTTTAATAAAGTTATTTAGTGCAAAAAATTGACAAAATGAAAACCCTAAAAATCGCCCATTTTTGGGCAAAAAGGCAAGGCTATACTTAGGCAAAATGGCCAAAAATCAATTTCAAAATCGACCTAAATAAACAAAAATAGCCTCCAAACAGTAGTTATACCCATTATGATGCCTTTTTCCGGCTTTTATAAAGTTATTTAGCGCATAAAATAGACAAAATGAAAACCCTGAAAATCGCCCATTTTTGGCAAAAAGGTAAGGCTATACTAAGGCAAAATGGCCGGAAATCGGCCAAAATCGAGGGGTTCCAAATCGACCTAAATCATCAAGAATAGCCTCCAAACAGTAGTTATACCCATTATGATGCCTTTTTCCCACTTTTATAAAGTTATTTAGCGCATAAAATCAACAAAATAAAACCCCTGAAATGGCCCATTTTCGGGCAAAAGGCAAGGCTATACTAAAGCAAAATGGCCAAAAATCGGCCAAAATCGAGGTTTCTGAAACTACCAAAAATTTCTAAATGGGTTGAATATGTACTGACATTAAAAGTCTCAAAAACAGAGGAAAAACAGAAAATTCCCTTTTTCGTTCTCTTTTAAATGAGAATAATAAACAAAAACTGAATACATAGTTACGTGTTACATGAAAAATATACAAAAAAAAGATTGTCAATTAACACCATGTTTAAATTGATAATAGCTATATACGAGAGAAATCTTCAACAAGTATTAGAAAGTGTCTCAGCTAGTTCTTCCGTGGCTTTTTAGCATTATTAATTTCTTAATGATGGCAAACTCCATTTACTTTTAACTTCCGTAAGTTTGTTTGTACTGATGGTGCGTTTAAATATTTTTTATACATGGATGATAGTATAATGTTAGAAAATTATCTTTACAAAACATTTGTAACGAAGGTTTTTAGCGTTTGAAAGTTATTTACAATAAATTACAACAAAAACCCAATTGCTTCTGATCTAAACCTACAGAAGTCTCTGCTAGACTACAACACATTACAGCATTTTACTTTAATAATTATAGCCAGCAGGGACTGCGAGTTGAGCGCGGGATGAGAGCGTGCCCGCAGGTTAACTCAGCCTTGTATTCTTTCCTAGGTGGGTAAATGAGAACAGGTTGATTTCGGGACAATTCCTGGGCCACTGATGCTGCGGGTTGATTCCAGCGACTGCGAGAACAGTGTGGCCGTCGGCAACTGGTCACCACCGGAGCACGATGTACTCTAGCAGTGCGATTGTGCAGCAAAAATGCAGATTTTTATCTATTTGTTATATTGTCTTTCCCTTTACGCTGAAACAACGAATGACCGTTTTTTTTGTTGGGGCTCTGTGTCCCTACCGGATATACAGGCATGTGTACCATCTACATTGAGTGCCATTTAGGCGACGCAATACCGATAGGGTGACTATATGCGAATATACTTGATAAGGACATTTTGGGTTTGAATATCTTAATAAATTTCCTAAGATCGGAGGATCAGATAGATACAGTTTATTTATTAATAGCTTATTAAATTTACACGCAGTCTTAACTTTCAAATCCACTAGTTGCTGAACAAGTTAAGCCATCTCCATTGCTTAATGAAATATAAACATTTTTCTTGTTCGATAGGAATATTTCTCTCGTTGGATCAGGGCTCTGGTCATTGATCTGTTCTTGTAAGCGACCAAGACATTTCTTTAATCGTAATGACGTCAGTCTTGCAGAAGGGTTCTGATACCAACATTCCTGCATGAATTTTGCCATCCTTGCCATAACCTAAAAAGTTCCAAGATTTAATAACGATTTAATAACTGTCTGGAATGGCAAAATGTTCTTTTCTCGAGATTTCCGAGTGATCAAAAGCCCGTTTGAGCTGGAAGTTTTCACAGACTTCGCAGAGAAATTGCTTCAAAATCAACTTCTCTAGAACCTTCTCTTTTTCAAGACGTTCGACAAAGTGCTTTTTTGGCGTCTGGAGTCCAGAAGCCTCCCAAGTGTTAGGTTTCAAAGACTAAAGTTCCAAAAAACGCACACCTATTCATCGATTCGCGTTTACATCCAGGCCAGGCAAAATCGGCTAAACGGGGTGGAAAATCTATTCATGTAAACGCACCGAACAATCATCTCGTCTAACCGAGCCATCTCAGTTACCCGGACTGGCAATCTTCAATGAAAACAGACCGTTAGTCTTCGCTAAGAACTTCACGTTTGCTTTAGCTTAATGCAGATACTACATTGTCGTTCTTGCAGTGCAAATAACCACAACTAAGGGAACAACATCAACGGCTATCAGGCTGTGAGACATGATGTTGAAATTTGTAAGAAACAGACAGACAAAGTTAATTATGTAACAGAATTTAACATACCATATCATTGTTCCATCTGGCTGGAATTTCAGGTCTTCGTTTTTGGATACAAACAATTTCTTTTACTTCATCAAATGATGGATCTTGATGTAGACAGTCGTAAAATGGTGACTGATATTCTTCAACGACGCCTAAAGGAGATAAAGAAATTAGCAATAGTTTTGTATAAGCAATCAGTAAATAAGAAAGGATGCATGATAGCCAGCTGGTCTGAACCAGAAGTACCAATGCATTCCTTCGCTGTTGAAATCGGCAGGGAAATCGTAAGCGCAAGTTCAGCCCAGCTCATGAAATCATGAAAGATGAAAGAATCGTATCAAGCAAGCAAGCAATCTCTATGTGATAGTGCAGGTCAGGGGTTCTGGTACCTATAGAGCTGATGTAAACCTCCAGCTGAGATTGTGTCCCCAGGCTCACTATTTTAGAACGAATACACTGAGGGTAGTCATTTTCCGGCCTCGGAAAGATGGAAGATGGAACAATTAGATTCAAACCTACAACCAAGTGATTCTGAATCGCACGTTTTGACCACTTGGTTACACCACCTCCGTCCAAGATTTTAACGTATGCTGAAATCCATTAAAGTTTTCAAATGCAAACTACGATGACTCAAACGGCCATTCTCAGAGGCACCGAATCGCTACACTGTGGTTACAAGCTAAAAAAAGACCAACTTTAAAAATTGTCAGAACATATGAGGACCCTAAAAACTAAACGTGCCCTTCAAGCAACAGTGGTAACGTCCTGGCTCATTAGCAATAGCAACAAGCAGTCTGATCTTGAGCTGCCTGATTAAAGAATGCTCAGCTTGAATCTCAAGCAATTGTTACTTATAAACAATCTTTGAAAGTGCTACTCACCACCACAGATGGTTTTACGAGCGATTTCCCATAATACCAATCCAAATGCATAAACATCGACTTGTTTAAAGGAATCAAACGAAGTATAATTAATCACTTCTTCAAGAACTTCGGGAGCCATGTATCGTTTTGTTCCAACTCTTCTTGACACAGCAATGTTAAGTTGATTGGTTTCTTTAGAATGCAATACAGCTAAGCCTAAATCAGATATAACACACTGTCCGTTCTTCTTCACTAAGATATTCTTAGATTTGACATCTCTATGGGCGATTGCTGGTTTCCCTCGCATCCCATAGATCTCTGTATGAAGATGGGCCAACCCACATGTTGCTGAATGAGCCAATAGGATCATTTGTTGTAGATCTAATGTATGATGTGTGAGATAATCATACAATGAGCCATTTGGATGGTAATGCGTAATCAACCACATACATGTTTCAGAATTTCGTGTCGCGATATCAGATGCAATGAACCCAAGAATATTATCATGACGTAACATCACTGTGTTGTAGATCTCAGTTTCACGTGTCCAGGATTCTTCATCACGTGAATTAAATATCTTGACAGCAACGTTCTCTCCTTGCCAGTGCCCACGCCATACTTCTCCGTATCTTCCCTTTCCAACCAGCTCCAGCAGAATGATCTGACGGGCGACTGTACGCTGAACTAAAAACGGCAGACCTGATCCACTTCCGGAGGTACATGATTGGTCAATTAGGCTTCTAAGGGAATCTTCACCAAGGGGAATCGCCATTAAGGTTGTTCCTGAATTGTCGACTTGCATTTGTTTCGTGAAACTGCCTTCCTTACGCTGTAAGTATTTGAAGATGGCAACGATGATGATCAAGAGGAAGAGGAATGCTGCAACAGGAGCACCAATGCTGATTGCCATGTTCTTTGTGAATGACTTGTGATGATCGGAATTGGCTGTTGTTTCCAAGGCTATAAAAAGTAAAAGTTAATTGTTGTTGTTTTAAGATTGCAAT
This sequence comes from Chrysaora quinquecirrha, assembly GCA_014526335.1. Taxonomy (NCBI): domain Eukaryota; kingdom Metazoa; phylum Cnidaria; class Scyphozoa; order Semaeostomeae; family Pelagiidae; genus Chrysaora; species Chrysaora quinquecirrha. Next base: position 5,417,340 of record JACTAT010000014.1, read on the forward strand.
AAATCGTTAACATTTTTGAAGAGACTGAGAACTTCTACGCCTGACACCTCAAAGCATGAATTCTTTTTCGCAAGTCAATCTTCAGCGAAAATGGCGTGTTGACAGCCTAGCAAATAGGTTATAAGCAGCTACATAAAGAGAGATATTTTGATTTTGGGGAATTCTCTTGGATCAGATCGTTTTGTTTAAATATCAACTTTAATGTTGTCGATTTAAATTTGCCAACTAAGTTGCCAGCTAACTTGCTACCAATTAATTTGCCAACTAACATTCGGGCAGAAAAAAATGCTAGCCTGGGTAACAGCCTAGAGATTAGTACTGCGCATTGAATGGAACAGCGAACAAGATCTAATTCCGCGTTCCTTTCAACTCGACTATACAAATCTTGACAATCTGCTACCCTGGGCAAAAAGTGCCAAAATCTGACGTCTTCATAACAAAAAGTAATAACAGCTAAATGAAGGTTCCGAGGGTAAAGCAATTCAAAAGCAACATTGAAGGCTGAACTCTAAGATATTTAAACCAACTTTGAAGACTTGCCTTGAGTTTATATTGCTTGTTAATATATATTCATGAATATTATGCGAGTGATCATCAAGTAAAGATAAAAATAGAATTACCATTTGTCCAATTACGTGCAGGAAGAGATGGAACAACAGCGTTGCACATATCAGTTGTACAACATTTTGTCAAAACTCGATTTCTGGTGCTTCCTGCACCACTCAGAAATGTTGTTTCAGTTTTCTGCTTGCTCTTCTTGTAATGAAATCCACAGGTCAATGAATGTTGTTGCGTCTGAAATAAACAATCAGTTAGTTAATAAACTAATCATTGATGAGTTTCTTTGATTATCAAAGTATTAATCATTCAGCTAATCATGTTATTATCATCAGTGTTGACAGTGGAGTGGGTGGCAACGCTTTTCAGTCAGTTCTCCTTAGGCACCTTAAGCTTGGTCGTGTGAGGTCAGCATCTGGATAGATGACTTCAGAGATTGATGACTTAACAACTCGCTCTGCCAGCCTTTGGAAGGGAGGTTAAACTAGGGGCCCCATGCCTGGATGCGGCATGCATAGTAGGCTTAAATTAGCTGAAAAAGCTAGAAATAACAGACTATTCAAAAGAAAGTAACAACAACAATAACAACATCGTCATCATCATCATCATCATCATCATCATCATCATCATCATCATCATCATCATAATCATAATCAAGCCAAACAAAACAAACGTACTTTCTGATCATGCAAACATCCAAAAGTAGATTCAATGATCTTTCTTGATTTAGAATCATATGTTTGCCCGACGAAGCATCCCTCTGCGGAGGTGCATGTCCTCTGATGTGGTCCACATTCTGTGCATTTGCACTGTATTTTAGGCAGTGGTATTGTGCTATTGTGCATCAATCCAGAGCGACTTTGGCGCATCAATTCATTGAAACTTTGCTTTGCTAGCGGACTTGGGGTCACCTTCCCAGAACCTGAAAATACGATAAGAAGAAAAATATGCTTTAATAGAAGTCATATTTTTCATACGCAACTGGTTAATAAGCAGCTACGACAGTAATCATACAAAGGTAAGAAATTTAAGAAAAATAATTTATAACCATATGGTAACATCGTCAAGTAAAGGATTAAGGACTCAGAGAAGAACCTTTAGGTAGCTAAATAACAAGGGGTATGCGGCTATTGTTAACTTTTTACGTTGAAATCGTTTTGTTTATACTTAATGTAAATCTTGTCAATTTGAACAACCTCTTTAGCAAAAAGGCGCCAAATTTTACCTTTTTTTATTATGAAAAGTATTAAATGCTAAGAGAACTACTTAAGTAACCCATAAACAGCTCTGAGGACCGAAATTTCAGATATTTTAAGCTACTTTGAGAAAGAGTGTATGGTTTTTTGAGTTGCACAGAATTTCAGGACAAGCGGGAACATCTTTAGATACACTTAAAAAAAGTGTTTTTCCTCTGACGCTCCTCTGAGCATAAACAAGCTGATTGGTGTTAAAAAATCACTGATTTAAGCTTCACTTTTCTGTTTGGTGCATTTCGATTTGCATCTGGGTACATATTCTGCCTTAGTCAATTGTTTAGGCCGGTTACTTAAGTCTATGCTACAGGAGAGTCTGAAAAAGACTTTTAATTATGTCTAAAGATTTGTTCGCATTTCTTTGCAATCCTAAGCTAGAATTTGAAAATTTTTGACAAAAATTGAATCACCTATGCAGAAGAAACCCATAATTTGACGAGTTTATGTTGAAATTTTCCGAAAATTCGATTTTGTTGCATGGCAGGTGAAATGAAGGAGAATCGACAGGTGAAAAGCATATGAACAACTGGACAGCAGCAGGTAGAACAAAGGTTCAAATCACGCTTCAAATTATGTATTATCAGTAACTAAAATACAAATATGTTAGTTCTTGATACAAGTAACATAACACCTCTTTAGAGACTTTGACTTAGTGGGCTGTTTTAAGAAAAGGCGATATAGTTCAAAACAATAGAGAAGAGAAGGGGAAATGGGGGCACATGGGGGAAAATGCCCCACAGTCAGTGTGACAAAAAGGCCCTGAAAAGCACAATTCATCGGAGATTCATCATCATCAACCAAACTGTGTGTTTTGGCACAGAGTCTTCTTTATTTGCAAAACTTCATTCGCTTCAGATAGAAACAACCGAATCACAGATTTCACTCTTACTTGTTTACAGGATGCAATTTTCATAAAAAGACCAAACAAAACTTTAAATAGAACTACGAAGAAACAACAACGAAATAAAGTTTCACAATTAGCTATTATTTCAAGTTCAAATTCGAGGGGGAGACGGAGTTTCAAAGTTTGTTAAAATTGGAATTTGCGAATGCTAGCAACACTCAGGTCTTCGGTTGGCATTTGAATTCTTTAAAGTTAAAGAAGGGTGTCGTAATCGAATTTTAGCGAAGAGATCTTATTAGTTTAAAGATCAATAAACGATGGTGAATAAGTTTAGTTTGGTAGATTGCTAGTTAGGATCTGAAGAGCAACGAAGGACTCGTAAATACATAAGAAGCACCGATACAATTAAAAAGAAGATTTAAAGTATATCGAGTAGCTTGAGGAGTAGCTAGTTACACTCATGTAACGAAATAATGAAAACAAAAAACTGAATAGCAAAAAAAGATTCGCTGACAGATGTTTAAAACTAAAGAATTTATTTGGTTTAGAAATGGAATAGGCTTAGAGAAAAAGAGAGCAAAACCAAAAGAGAATTCTTCTAATCCTTACCGAACTCCACCGGTCTCAACACAAGTCCTAATCTACCTTTGAGATAGAATTGCCTTGGTTTTAATGATTTAAGTCGCGTAGCATTCGTGTTGGTGGAATTCATCGCGTAATTGAAAGCAAGAGATTGTGTCTCTCAGCTCTCTTTCTAATCTACCGCTGCAGTTTCATCAAAAACTATCAAAAGCAATCGTAAGAATTGAGACTTGTCGTGTAAATATTCAACCGAGATCTCTTTCTTCAATCTTCAGACTTCGCATTTCTGTTCCATGCAGCAAGCCCCACAATACCAACCATCTGCCAAAGCATAACAGAACAAAATATGACCAACTAAATGCTACCAACGAAACAAACGAAAACAGATTTATTATTAGAGTAACAGCTGTCTTCTCTACGTAGATTAGAGGTCTGAGACGAGCACAAGTTATTTCCTTTTGCTTCTGCCGAATGTTATTAAACTTTTCGTGTCCATGTTCATTCATTTTTAAACTCCAGCACAGAAGGACCTCCATTGAAAGACACGCCGACAAAGGATATCCCCAAACAACGGACAAATACTTCATTCGATGTAAAGAATGAACCTCCACACAGCGGACACGTCTCTACAGCGGACACGTCTCTAAAACGGACAAAAACATTGCTTGATCAAGCGATTGTTACTTTGAGGTTCAATCGCATACTTTGGCAATGATGAGCGATGATAGATGGTGATGATGATGATGCTACTGCTGCTGATGATGATAGTGACGATAACGAAGATGATGAGGACATTATGCCGACGACAATAATAATAATGATGACGATAATGACTACTGTATAATGATGTTGTTGTTCATGATGATGACGGTGTTTATGATGAGGTCTATTAGGATGATGATCGATGATTATGGGAATGATGCTGATGATGATGATATTGATAACGCGGATGATAATGATGATGATAATGATGATCATTTTGATTATGATGATGATGACGATAATAATAATAATTATTATTATGAGATAATGAACAAGAAGAGGATCATAGATAATGATGATGATGATGATTATTATTATTAGGAGATCAAGATGAAGAAGAATAAGATGATAGATAATGGTGATGATTATGATGCTGAAGATGACGACGACGATGACGTGATGATAACCTTATCTACAAAATGGATGCATACAGGTCCCATAGTGGACATCCAGTAACCTGCAGAACCAGCAGGTGCAGGATGTCACACCTTAAGGGAATCAAGATCAAGATCCCTTTACAGCATTCCTTTACTTTCAAACTAATGATCTCCACGAGCCAACAACTGCACAAAGATTGAAGTGAAACTTCAAATAGACCCCTTTCACAATTAATTATAACAGCGAGGCCGCGAATCTGAAACGAGGCTAACGTTGTTCCAGAAAACCTTAGCATGAACGCGTGAATGGTGGAAAGGTCTGTGCGCCTATGATTAAGTAATTATACATTTCACTCGTAAATTTGGTACAGTTCAGCTCTTTTCTTGTCAAGAACAGGTATTTAGAATGTCTTAGAGCCATAGATATAAAGTGATTAGTGAAAATTCTGTTGCTGTATATGATATTTCGTGGTGTAGGCTAGGCCACTCTCAAGCCTGCCCATTGACTGGTCTTACACCTCGCATGGGGTTTACATGCGCAAAATTTTGTCGAATAAAGCTGAGAAAAGAGAGTTTAATTGAAAATGATCAATTTTTCTAATAGGAAGATGTTATTTGGTGTATACGCACTTCTAGGGTGGGTTATGACGTGTCATTAGAGGGATGTTTTGACTAATATGGTACACATGCAATAGTGGGAGGGGCTATTATGTGTAACTGGAGGGGTGTTTTTGCGTTATATGGTGCACATGCATTAGTGGGAGGGGTTATTATGTGTAATTGGAGGGGTGTTTTTGCCTTATATGGTGCATACACACTTCTAGGATGGGTTGTTATGTGTGATTGGAAGGGTGCTCTTGCCTTATATTGTGCATACCCTTTTCTGGGGTGGGTTATTTTGTGTGATTTGAGGAATTTTTTGCCTTTTATGGTTCATATGCATTAGTGGGAGGGGCTATTTTAGGTCATTGGAAGGGTAGTTTTTTTGCCTAAAATGATGCATATGCACTTCTAGGACAGGTTGCTATGTGTGCTGGTTACTATGCACTGCACTACTGTACTATGGTGCAGCATATAAGGAGAAACCACACCATCCAAGACACATAATAGCCCCTCCCACTATTGCATATGCACCATATAAGGCAAAAACACCCCTCCAATTACACATAATAGCCCCTCCCACTATTGCATATGCACCATATAAGGCAAAAACCCCCCTCCAATTACACATAATAGCCCCTCCCACTAGTGCATGTGCACCATATAAGGCAAAAACACCCCTCCAATTACACATAATAGCCCCTCCCACTCCCACTAATGCATGTGCACCATATAAGGCAAAAACACCCCTCCAATTACACATAATAGCCCCTCCCACTAGTGCATGTGCACCATATAAGGCAAAAACACCCCTCCAATTACACATAATAGCCCCTCCCACTAGTGCATGTGCACCATATAAGGCAAAAACACCCCTCCAATTACACATAATAGCCCCTCCCACTAATGCATGTGCACCATATAAGGCAAAAACACCCTCCAGTTACACATAATAGCCCCTCCCACTATTGCATGTGTACCATATTAGTCAAAACATCCCTCTAATGACACGTCATAACCCACCCTAGAAGTGCGTATGCACCAAATAACATCTTCCTATTAGAAAAATTGATCATTTTCAATTAAACTCTCTTTTCTCAGCTTTATTCGACAAAATTTTGCGCATGTAAACCCCATGCGAGGTGTAAGACCAGTCAATGGGCAGGCTTGAGAGTGGCCTAGCCTACACCACGAAATATCATATACAGCAACAGAATTTTCACTAATCACTTTATATCTATGGCTCTAAGACATTCTAAATACCTGTTCTTGACAAGAAAAGAGCTGAACTGTACCAAATTTACGAGTGAAATGTATAATTACTTGTAATCATAGCCGCACAGACCTTTCCACCATTCACGCGTTCATGCTAAGGTTTTCTGGAACAACGTTAGCCTCGTTTCAGATTCGCGGCCTCGCTGTTATAATTAATTGTGAAAGGGCTCTATTGAAGCGCATACTGAATACAGTAGACATCAAGGAGCGCCAGTATACTGTTGCGCAGCCTCATAACAATGCTTTCTTTTGATCAAAATACAATGTATCAACGTGTGGCTACAGTACAGAACGGGGGCACTGTACTGACCAATAAGGCATTCGAGGTAGCTGTTAAAACAGAGGATTTCTAAGGGATTTCTAGGACAGCAATAAGTTTCCCGTAAGGGCGCACGAGGTTTTCTCAGAGGTGGTTTGGCTCAGACAGAGCGCCAGAACGTCACTGCAAATGTTGTTTGACATAGGAACAGGAATCTTGACGACCGGGGTGCATCCACCTGTCCAATCTTCAAACAGATGCACGGCATGGAATTCACAATGAGATAAAGAGATTTCTAAGGGATTTCCACAGAAAACCAAGATTTCCAGCAACGATGCACCAGGCCACCAGATTTCCAATGAATTCACTGGCCCCTCGGTGCAGAACATTGGTTGGTAACTAACAGCATCAGGAATTTGATTGAGGGGCATTTCGAAAAGCCGTATAAAACTTCCATTTCGACAAAAAGAATTTTAAAGGGATTTCCATAGCGAAACTGGATTTCTAACAACGCTTTATCAGATTTGCAAGGAGTGAATCCTTCACTATGATTTGATATTGGATCTGAAGAAATCATACAACTCTTCCGGCATAAAAGAAATTTTCCAACTTACCAAACGAAAACGAAATCATTTTCGATGGATTACTTGATTCGTTCATCGTAGATGACTGATTTGAGGTTCTTTCTGCGTTTCCACGTGGGATGATTTTCTTAAATTTAAGCTTCAGTCTTGGAAACAAGCTACTATCAAGTTGTGCAGCCATGCTGGATCTGATTAACAAAATAATAAAATGCGAGAAAAGCACACAGTCCTCCGCTAAACCAACAGAGCAAGAAGAGGCAATATCGAAACTGTTGGCAAAACAACAATCTGAACACCACTCAATTGCGTTTTCAAGCAAACAAAGAAGCGCAATTAGAATAATACAAGGACAAGGAAATGATAAATTACTTGTGACAGCAATCAAATCTGGCCCTTCTACTTGGAAAACAACATCAAAGCATAGTAACAAAGAAAGGGGAAAGTGTTTATCATTTTAACATTTGATTTTTGATTGGTTTTATATTTATTACTGATTATTTAGAATTTATTGCAGGGTTTCAATGATATGATACTTTTGAATTCTTTAGGAACATCCACAACAGCATTTGGAATGCGTAGAGGATTCCTAGTAGAAGATGTAGGCAATATGGAATGCTCTCATTTTGCAGATTATGGAAGGCTTTACTTCTCTAATTCAAAAACAGTAAAATCATTTAAACCCATGCAAATTCTGAACAAAAATCACAAAAGCTTTCTCTCTCTATCCTGCTGTGTAGACCCTTGATCAAAGCTGAAATCATATTCACCACTCACTTGACTTAAAATCCAAGCTCCTCCCCTCTCAAAACTGCCAATATTTTCAAGCACACAACATGTGATGAAATATACTTTATGGGCATTTTAATGATCCAGTGATAAAGATCTTATTTGCAAGCAAATTAACTGGAAATTGCACATTACATCCAAATATTGGAATTCAATTTGCCAAATACGTAGTTGTGTAGGTATCATTCCAAAACAGCCAACATCAAAAGCATGGATGGAAAACTAATGCCACAAGGCAATATTTCCTTATGAAGCAAGAAGCTTTCTGAAACATCTCTAAAACAGAAATGTACAATACTGTTTATGAAACAACTGGTTTTGCTTTGAAAACCTTGCATGCTTCAAGAGCTCTCGGAGAAGTGTTCAGTGCTTATGTTAACTAAATTTTGAAAAGACTTCACCAATTTAGAGAAATACTTTTTCTATAGAAGTTGTACAGTATGGTGCTCACCAGCATTGAATTGAAGGTGCTGTGGCATTGTGGTCAAATCTAGAGAGCTAGTCGTGTCAAGCAAGGAGCATTTCACTCTTAAAAAGATGTGCAAGATTTTTAGTAAAACAAAAGGATTTCTAAGGGATTTCCTTGAAAACAATAGGTTTTCGATTGAGGGTGTACAAGATTTTTAAGGAGTCAATCACCCATCAGTGTCAAGAGCTTGGGACAGCAAAGTGTCATGCCCCTTCAAAAAATTTTAGACCTGAACCCTCAGATTACCAGTGAATGAATGTGAATTAACTCTAATCTACCAGTGTAGCTCAAATTCTGCAACCGCATCTAACATAATCTGGGCCACTTAAGTTGCATATGCTAAGTGTAATGGTAAATGTACAAGCTTCTTTGTGGTCCCTGAGTCCAAATGACCATTGCCAGTGGTTGGTAGCTACAGAGGAGTGGGTGGAAACCCTTCCCTAGACAGCTTAAAAGGAGAGTGGTGCTAGTCCTCTTGATGGCAGTGAGGAGGGGGCAGCTAATAAACACTTGCATGACTAGCAAGACTCTTAGTGGGTGTGGTCATTTGCAATTTTCCTGAAAAGCAAAGATATGCCCTCTAATTAGGGTGGGGGAGGGGCAAAAAAGGCTCTGCAATAGTAAGTGCAATTCCTTTTCCTGGATCATGTGTGGAGGGGGGCTTTGGGATTTCACATTTAACCACATTTAACGGGCAACGGGTTTTGCCATTTTTCTAGCCTAGGTTTCGGATATTGTAGTAAAAATGTGCGGGTTTTCGGGTTTTCAACCTGACAAGGGATGTCAATATGTAAACTTCTAAAAACAGTTGTCGAAACGTAGGTCATCCGGGTTTTCAGGTTTGTCCCAATTTTCTTCCGGGTTTTCCGGTTTTGATACCCCCCAAAGCCCCCCTCTGTGTGGGAGGAATGTTCACAAGTGAATAATGGTATAATGGCATCATTGCATTGAAAGAGAGGTATTATCCTTATTTTGTGGTATAATGTACATTTGAAGTGATAACTGATATCAAATTAAGTGCTTTTACGCACGTACCCGCAATAATAATATTGAAACATTAATACCATTGGTCTCTATTGGTTTCCCTGGCGCCAGTTTGTCTGGGAATTTTGAAATAACGCCGAAAGTAGAACCCAAAACTTGTCTCGATATTACTTGCGATTTTTATTGCATAATTTTAAAGGGAGAAATGTATTGATTTAGTTTATGAATATATCAAAACTGGATGAATTATTACGGCGGATATGCTAGGGGAACTGAATTGGCTTCAGGCCAAAATTTAATATCTTATATGCCCGTTTTGAAGTTGAAATCGTGCTCAAAAAACTTACCAAAGCAAATTCTTTTGCATTTTGTTTGATATATTTGCCTTCAAGTTATCACAGTTTTAAGATTGAAAACACGACTAAAAATCTAAAAGCTCTGAGCTTTAAAATGGATGAAATCAGACTGTTTCATTGAATGAAACAATTTTACATGAAAATCATCATCGCGTCTTGACATGACAATCAATAAAAGAAACTGCTTGCTCGCTCAACTTAGGCCAACAACTCAAACTAGATGCTAATTATACAGCAAATAAAACAGGGAAAGGATAACAAATTGGCCAGGTGAAATAGCAAACCCTAATTAAAGTTTCTTACCATGCGATGTGACACAAAGAAATGCAGTTAGTCCGAGAAATTTCAAAATAAACATCTTCGGTGCTGAATAGGCCTCCATGTTGTCAAACGCTTTGGAAATTGAATGGCTACAAGTCACGTGACCAATTCTCAAGTTCACACTTTCAAACCAGGGGGTTTCTGCGCAAGTTTTTGCTATTTTGAGTTGCCCCCCCCCCCCAACAAAGACAGGGAGAGGCAAATGCAGAATTCCCACCATAGACCTGAAAGTACTAGATCTAGAATTACGCTAACGAGAGTCTAGCGAAAACTCTAAAAATTCATCCAATCATATCTATAAGCCATTGTTTTACATGTCATCTTTGCGTTGGCTGGGTGGAAGATTCACAGCTTATGGGGTCATGTTGTAGTCTATGTAGGCTTGTATGCAACTTCTGTGTACCCAGAGAGTGATATTGGGGTACAAATTTCATTTCCCCATTGCCAGTTCTCTCCCATTTCTCCTAGTTACAGCTGCCGCTAACGTGCGACATGCTGCAGTTTTTTCTCTACAAAGAAATAAACTGCTGGCCAATTTAGTATGTCGATGTCGTCTCTGCCATCTGCGAAAAGGAGATTTTTTTCCTTCACGACGATTTTCAGTAGCAGAGCTTAGTTCTACTGTCTGCAACCATTGCAAATATTTGTCATTGCGCTTTGTAGCAAACGTCCCTGCAACTTGAATTTCAATCCAACCTTTGTGAGCGCAATCTCCAAGTCTCTATTGCACCGTAAAATATCCATTTCAAACAGCCTTGCAATTGCAATTGCAAATCTCCTGAACGCCTTTATAAGGTACCATACAGTTGAGAATTACGCAAGCTGCTTAGTTTGTTTCACTGACAAGTCGAATTTGCAGATTTATCAAAAAGAAACGAAGTGATATGGCAGCAATGTATACTCATATACATTGATAGATACAAAATTTTCTCTTCTACTACAGCATACATTTCTTTAATATTTCGAAATAAAAATATATATAACTACAAGAAATAAGCAAAGGGACATTGCTCAGCGATGAATACAGCACAAATAAATGGTGACTGGGGTAATTGAGTATTTTTGGTTTTTCGTTGACTGATTTATTTTCTCTTATATTATAAGAATGTAGCTATTACTATATCCTAAAAGAAAATAAATAGAAATTATCTTAAAATGCAAAATGAAAAAATAACGCTATCAAAAATAGCTAACATTAACTATTCACTCGAGGAAATTAGTTCTGGGCTTGATCGAAATGAACCAATCATAGACCAAAGAGGTGCATGGCCATATATGGATCGAAATGAACCAATGATGGATCAAGGAAATGTATGACCATATATGGATCGAAATGAACATATGGATCGAAATGAACCAATTAAGACCAAGGAAGTACATGACCATATATGGATCGAAATGAACCAATGATGGATCAAGGAAACGTATGACCATATATGGAACGAAATGAATCAATGAAAAACAGTATCACTGTATTCTTTGGGTAATTTATCTTTAATCTACAGCAAATAGTTCTGCTATTTTCAGCAATTTCCTCTAACGGTAATGCTACAATCAGGTATATTTACAAAGAAAACACAATCCATTATAATACACAATGCATCCCCAATACATAGATTATGTATGGCAGAGGCAAATGTGGGTCCCAATGATAACTTCTCAGGAAATATCACTCGTTGTTCTACTAGCAATGCAAATGGTTTACAGAATTGGTAGCCTCGCCTTGCAAATGCGCTTTCGACAGCCTCAAAATGGTAGCCCTATAGTACTCCAGCCACCTGCAGATGGCATGAATTGAAATAAAGTTCTTAAGAATGTTATAAATCAGTTTCAGGAGCTCCACGTGATTTAATTTGATCATAAGACAGAATCCTTTCAGCAGTTCTCTTGCCTCCCTGTGCTCCTGTAGTAACCGCCATTTTATACGATTTCGGTCTTGAATTGCGCGATAACAATCGATCCCTTGATGGGTTCGACAAAGTAGATGTTTTTCCGGGGGTGTAATCTTTAACAGGCAATCCTGAAATACGATCTTTCTTTGGCGTGATAGGACGAGTTTTTACAGGAAGTGTGGATCGATCCTTTGCTGCTGGATTGTAAAACAATTGTTGATGATTTTCAAATGTTTTTATCGACGTTGAATATTTTGTATTATCAGATAAACTATTCCGATTTGATATGATTTTAGCCGGGGGTCTTGATTTAGTTAAAGAAGGCACTCCAGTAATGAATCCATCATCTTTTGAGTTTTTACGTCCCCTGTCTTAGTTGTATCGTGTTCTTCCTTCGATCCGCTCCCGGAGAAGCTTCGACTGCGGCGCACAGGTTTCTTATCATTATCGTCCTTCATTGCGACACCAGTAGAAAAATCGCTTAGAAGATCGAAGCTGGTTGTTATGTGAGTTCGAGCAGTGTTGTTGTTGTTATTTGCGAATGTATCTTCAGAATATCTGATTTCTTTCACTGAATCGAAGACCGTTGAACTGCGTTCTTCAAATCGACTCGTCTGGATAATCACTTGCTCATTTGACGACGCCAAATTGTCCGAAGAATCATCGGACAGTCCGATACCTGAGCTTGTAGTTGAGTCGGATCTTTTCATTGAGTTGAGTTCCTCCATGGCTAAAAACAAAAAAGGATTGACTTTCAGAATTCAAAACGCTTTTTAGAAAAAGTTAACGTAAGACTTTGGTAGTACATTTTACTTCGATCCTAAACATTTAAGTACGTCTCCCCTATATTACAGCATTGACTTGACCGTACGCCAGGCTTATGTAGACACTGCGCACAGTCAGAACTAGTTTTCTATTGCTAATCGGCAATTTGTGGAACTAATTTAAAGCAACCGACCTGTGGACGTATGAGGATTGGAAACGATTTTGCAACTGTTCCTCTTTGACGGCAACTAGTCGGCGTGCATTTACAGAAAGTTGGGCATGTTGTACTTCTTTGATTTGTTGACAACTGATTCCCGTCATGTCGACCTGAGCACTCTTGCGACGGCGATCAATTTCCTATAAGTTCTGGCTATTTGTTGACATCCAGACACATGTACTGTAAGCAGTTGCAACTAGTTGGCGTTAGTTCTATCGCATTGTAAGCCTGGCATTAAAGCAGGCAAGAGTAGGAGCAAAGTTGGTGCCGAATGATTTGGAAAACAAGGCTATTTTTTGAAGCTATGTGCCAAACTTAAACTGTGGAATCCCTTTTACAAAAGTAATGATGCTTTGATGCCAGCTTCTTTATTTGCTTAGCAGTATAATAAAAGACTTACAGAGCTGTTGGAAATCATTTTCTTTTGAACAAAGTTCTTCATATTCACGAAGTCTTGATCTGAGTTTTGCTTTTTTCTTTTTCAATTTTATACACAATTCTGCTCTTTTCATCGCGTCAATAAATTTCACAACCAGCCTACCAATAAAAGAAATAATTGTAAAGTTATTCACGTCAAGCAACAACATAATTGACGAGGGGATATATAGGACTTAAGCGGTCAGAAGCCACCTGAAACTTGGGTACGTTAAGTGAAACAAGTGCGTCTTGTTGTAGGTTAAGACAGGCTATGAGCCAGCACGATTGCAAAGTTAAAACAGGTACATAGCAATATCACATTAGAAATTAAAGGGAAAGAGTTAACTAAAAAGTACAGTAGTCCAGAATTACAGGGGAAAGCTCTTAAGAGAAATAGACGGACTAGAATAGCACAGTAGAATAAAAACATCCCAGAAGTAAGAGTAGATATGCAGTAATTGAAAGACAGAAGCAGCCATAATAAGAAAGGGAAAAGGATGGAGACATTTAGAGGCTGTGGACGTGAAAGATGCAAGAAGAAAGAGAAGAGGAAGACGAGCAAAATAAAGGAAGGGAAGAGAGAGGAAACCAAGGGTCATGCTAAGAGGGTCACGCTAAGAGGGTCATGATGACTGCTTATTCAAAGGCTTTCGGCTGAGATCTTTTGAAAGATCGTGGGCTGGAAATTCGTCAGGATTACTGACCCTAAGCCTACATCCTTCCCCTTTCGATTCCTTTGACGACGATGAGTACCCAGACTACAACCTCTTGAATATCGGTCTGGGAATGCTAGCAGCAGGTCCATCACTGCACGAATCCCTGACCCGTGTTTACATAATAAGGGTTGTTTTCTTGCTAGTGGGTGAAGCGTGCAGGTGGCGCAGAGAGCTTAAAATGTTGAAGGGGGGAATCGTAATGACGAGAGATGGAAAGGAAGAGAACATTGGACTTGATTATCGCAGAAACAGGCAAAGGAGGTCTATGGGAAGAAAATATGAGCTTGAACAAGGCAATGAACAAGAAGAACAGTAAGATAAAAAGAGCAGATTAAAAACAATTCAATATACTCACAATAACTCTCTATCAGAATTCTTTATTACATTAACTAACTGAGCATGATCTTTATTGTTAACTTCTTCTCCGTCAATCTCGACAATAACATCACCTAAGTAATGAACAATAAACTACCTTATTAAAGAAGCAATGCAGATTGGATCTCTTATAACTTGTTGGTTCTGACTTCTTTTCTGCATTTCATGTACGATTACTTCTGTACTCTTCAGTATCCAAAGAGTGAAGCTTAACAGAGAGGGGTCTTGGGGGCTTAATAAAAAGGGGGTCGTATTTCAACTTTAAAGAAGGGAGCTTGGTAGAGAGGGGGTCTTGGGGGCTTGATAAAGAGGGGGTCATATTTCAACTTGAAAGAAGGGGGCTAAATAGAGAGGTGGGCTTATTTCCAAGTTTCATTTGCAAGAGAGGGTGTCTTAAAAGAGAGAGAGGCTTCATAGAGCTTTAGTGGCCTATTTAGCAGACTAACATCTTTATGCTCCAGAAAAGCAAGGAAATGCTGACAAAGAAAGCAAGCGGTGAACAGTATTGACATGAAGATGACAATAGATCTTTCGCTTTTCCCAACATCTGGAAAGTCAGTTGTAAGAAAAATATTTCAAATGATTGAATTTACCTTCACGTAATCCTGACATGTATGCTGGCCCTTCTTCTTCAACATAACGAACAAATGTTTTCCGATCTTTGTCTCCGTTTGCTTGGGTGAATACAAATGTCTGATGGGAAAAAGAATACGTGAAATGATTTAGCATTTTTAGAAGCATCGAAGAAAACATCACCAATCTTCCCTTAAGCAAACAGTAAATATATAGTATATCACTTATATACTATATAATGTTATATATAATATTTCTACGAGTTGCATGTCACAATAGATTGGATTCGAACCTGGAATGCATGGTTAGAGAGCCAACAACGTTTCCACTAAGTTGAAGAGCTCAATGAAATCGTCGAATAACTCTCCAAATCATACAGCCCAATGCTCTCCTCTCGTTTGGCATTGGGAGAAGAGCTTGAAATTTGCTTCTAGTATCAAGGTAACGGACAGCCCCTTCTATCAAAATCCACCACTGATGAAGGGCAGGCAGCCCCTATATGAATGTGTAAAACTTGAAGCTGTAAATAAGCTTTAGCAAGACATCAGGCGTTAGTGACAAACTAACATTAAAGCAACAGATACTTTGTTAGCACTTGAAGATAACAGAGAGGATAGAAAGCAGAATAAATGGAAAGTCGAACATTAATAAAAACAAAAAACATGTTATTTATTTACCTGAAGATAGAAGCCATAACCTTTATCAGGATGTTTCGATAATTTCAAAGTTCTTCTTTCGTTTCTAGGTGGCTTTACATCAGGGCTGTAAAATATAATTTGATGTTTTTCATCAAAGCAATTCACATATTCAAAATATCAATTTTCTCACGAAAAAAGTCACATTGATCATCAGAACAAAACAAAAACAAAAGCTAATTTTAGCTAAGATACATTCTGCTCTCAGCTCTAAAATGCCAAACTGAAAATTTAAAAATGAAAGGTGAATTTCAAGTGTAAACGAAACCAGTATCAGAGTATCGCGTCAGCTGTAAGAAAATCCAATGCATTAAGCCATAAGACTTTAGGCCATTAATAAATAGCCTTTAGGCCGTTAGGCCAATTTGAGAGCTTTCACAGAAGAAAAGGCATTTCAGACAACTCTATGCACACGATATGATACTCTAGTTTCACGTCTAAGATACATGCAATAAACATTAGAATGCTTCCAAACTAGCCATGAACTAAAAGAATGATAAACTGCTATAAGAATTCTGAGGATCTATTAACAAAATTTGCAAAGAAGAACAGCAAAAATAATAAATACATACCACCAGCAACCAACAAAAAACATTATTTTATTAACGAAAAGGAAGCTCGACTTTGAAAATCCCATACGAAAATCTCTCACGATCTCATTACAAACTTCGACTAGCTGAGCAGCTCTTTTCACAAAACCAGCTTTTTCGAAAGACTATGTAGTCCTTGTAGAGAGGTGTGTTGTTCGATGGTGCAACTGCCTTAGTCAATACAGGTCACGATGAAAACGTGCATTCCTTTACGTTAAATGCAAATAAACAGTTTGTATTTCAAAGAGCATCTTTACAGAAATTCAGTGGGAGATGGTTGCTATTACAACTAAAATGTCTCTTCAACAACACCTGCGCCATCAACCGTTTCCAATGTAAACTAATTCTCCAACTTCAAATAAACATCAACTTTTCTACGCAAAGGATTTCGAGTGATTTCTAGTTCACGTGGCAACAAAAATTCACCGAGGAAGAAATCAGTTTCTGGAAAGTTTTTTGAGATGAGGAAGATTAGTTGTCAAAGAACAGGTTGATAATCGGCCTAAGTGGTTTGCGCTAAGTTGAGCTTGAAGATATGAATTAAAGATGATCGAGCGAACTTTCCACGAAAATGACAGCTTGAGATGGTTGTAGGAGGACGGTTGTATCTTTGAGAACCTTCAAGGTCATCACAGAAGAAACTCATGAAGTATTGAAAGTGATTTTCCGACATTGATGAGCAATCTCAAAGCCCCCCGAATCACAGATAGCACATTTCAATCGAATTTCACTAAAAGAATGCTCTAGTTTTATCCTTAAAACCCTGAACAATCAAAATGAATATTTATCAGCAGATTTATTAAAACAGCTGCGCGTATGGTTCTGTCACATGGCGTATCACGTGACTAGTTACGAAACCTTTAGACGATGACTAAGCCTTCTATAAATTAATTTTGTATAAAGGTGGATTCGTTTCACAAATTTCTGCTTTTGATCGAAACTGATTGGTTGTCTAATAAGAAAGCCTACATAGGGCTGGCCTGAAATCTGACAATAAACAACAACAACAACAGAAAACAACAACAACAACAGAAAACAACAACAACAACAAAAAAGCAATAATAACAACAACAACAATAATAAAAAGAAAGAGAACAACAACAGCAACAGAAGACAGGTTCAGCTATTGCTTTTACCAGCATTATTAACCAATGTTACTCTGAAAGATACTGCCGTTGCACAACACAAGGGAAAGTAGATTAACTCCAGGACCAAATGTACAGTAGAAAACTTTCTCCAGAGCTCTTGGTTTACAAAACTTCTAACACGTAGTTTTTCAGAGTGCAAGAAGGGCAAATTAAGGATAGTATTTATCCGAAAGATTCAAAAAGGAAAAATAAAGACTAACCCTTTGAATTTTGGGAATAACTTTGCAGTTTCTGCATTACCGATGCTTGCTGATCTCAAACCAAATTGATCAAGAAGTTCTGTATTCGCTGTTAATTTGCCAGGCAACGTGGTGTTTGATCTAAAAGATAAAACCAACAGTTAGAATACTGCCAAATACTTATTTATTCATATCGCTTTGGGACTTAGCTCAATTCCAAGTATAGTAGAAACTTGCCAGAGCGCATGCAAGAATGGGGATTTATAGAGAGGGTGACTCAAAAGAAGGCAGCTTAGTAGAGAGGGGTCTTACTATAACTTGAAAGAGGGGGGCTTTAATAGAGAGGGTGATTCATCTCAATTTGCGCATGCACAAAAAATGGATGAAGATTATTCTTAGGCCGAACCAAGACTCTGCAATCCTGGAGCGCAGGCTCACATCCTTGATAGACATGGTTCAATAGCTCTAGCAATCTGAATGATGACGTCGTAGACTAGTCATAAATATATTACATAGTCAGAACTTAAAGGTTTGCTACGTTCAGCTACCATCCCATAGGCTATTCAAAATCCACAGACCCAGATATATTGCGGAAAGACAAACACAACATAGCATTAAAATGTAAACAAACTGTACCTAGCTTTATTAAGATTCTTCTCTTTATTAGTTGTTGTTTCTTGGTTGAAGTTATTTTCTCCTACAAATAAGATAAATTTATTCATTATTCCCAACTATGTGCAAAGCAATTGTAATATGCTAATAACCTCGCTGTTTAGTTGCATATTTAAATATGTGAATATGAATGAAACATATCATTTACTGACCACATGGTTTCATTGCTTGCAGTTGAAGAGATTTTCGCTTCTTTTCGGGCCTACAATAATGAAATAAGTGATTTATGGAAACTAACCAACAATAAATTAGTGGTAGTGAAGAAGATGGTGAGGATGATGATGATGATGAGGATAATGATGATGAATGACCTTGACGCTGATTAATCATGATAATCATGGTGATCTTGATCATAATGATGATGATGATGATGTTGATGAAGATGATAATGATTATAATGATGATTATGGTGATGATTATGATCACGATTATCAGATCATTATCAATATCATTATCAATATCACAATCATCATTATCATCATCATCATAATCATCATCAACATCATCGTCATCATCAGCATCAGCATCATCATCACCCTCATAATTATCGTCCTCGTCATCATCACAATCTTCATCAACACAATCATAATGATAGTCATAACGCTAATTTGAGTTATTGCCATAATTACTGAATTATCTCGTGACAAAACTCAAGTTCAAAATGCACATTATAAATATTTTTTTAAATCGAAATTGCAATTCACGTATAAAGGGGGCCTATTATAGGGGGTCCAGAAGCCGCGAAACCGCAAAAAATTTAGCTTAAAGCCGCAATCCGCGATGAAATTAATCGCCAAGCCGCGGCCGCTATTGTTTAGCCTTCCACTCCTCCTCATTAACATTAGCTTGTCAATCGACATTAATCCGGTTACTTAGTTACTTCCCTGGTTACTGTACGCAACCATTACATTTTCTAGCGGCACAGAGCCCTTTTCAGCCCGTCTGTTCTGAAATTCAGAATATAGCCGCTGGCCGTTTATTCGATAAAAAGCCGCAGCCGCATTCACAAAGCCGTAAACCGAGGCCAAAACACAGCGAAAGACGCAAGCCGCAACTTTTTCTGAGGCCGCAAACCGTAGCAAAATCATTGCCAAATCCGTAAACCGCACGAAAAAAAGGGGTCGAAGCCGCGAAGCCGCAAACCTATAATAGGCCCCCTATAAACTTACCTGTCCAGGTCATGTGAATCAGTCTGCTTGACAATATCATCTGAAAAAATGAAATAAAGATGAAAATCCATAAAGAACAACTATAGGAAACTATAAAGTGGTACCTGACGTTTTATAAGAAACAAAGCTCTGGGCCTATTAGGTGAAGTAGTAAAGAGGTTTATAAAGCAATCTGATCTATTTCTACGAGTTTCTGAAATTTGGGGATCTCTCGAATAGAAGTAGTGTTTATTATAAGTGATATAAGTCAGTCTTCTTCATTTACCACTGTCATAACTTGATTTTCTCCAATTTAATCTGAAGGAAAATTTCCTTCTTGAACGAGACATAATTGTTGGCTTTTTCCTTAAGTTTTGCTCAATCTGATTTGACTTCAACGTTGAGATTAAGACCCCCAAGTTCATTATGTTCTCCATCACAGTACTGTAACATCTGCAGCGTTGCCAGCAATGAACAAGGAAGCTCCTCTGAAGAGTTTTGCAGAATCAAAGATAATTTCAGTTTCTATTTCTATCCTTTTGTTGACAGCAACCTTTCGTTTTCA
Organism: Chrysaora quinquecirrha; assembly: GCA_014526335.1. Classification (NCBI taxonomy): domain Eukaryota; kingdom Metazoa; phylum Cnidaria; class Scyphozoa; order Semaeostomeae; family Pelagiidae; genus Chrysaora; species Chrysaora quinquecirrha. The sequence goes on from JACTAT010000014.1 coordinate 5,437,302, forward strand.
CAATGAGGGTCTTTCTTAAAGTTCAGTGTGATATCTCACGAGAACAATCGTTGTAATTAATTAGAAAGCGGATGCGAAAACGAAATACCCTAATTTGTCACCTTTCAATGTCAATAACATGACTTATATAGAAGGAGCTTCGCGGGTGGCCTTCCTTTCCAGGTAACGGCACAATCACGAAGCTCTAACAAATTCGCTTTCTTTTTCCTATCTTAAAAACAGGAACCGGGGAATGAAGGAAAGGATTGAAGGAATTTGGAAAACAAAGACTTTTCATATTAGGGAAAGTAGAGAGGAATCTCGAAACTATAGGCCTAAGCATATCATTTGACACATCAGTCTGTATGGAAAAGTTGTGGTGAAGTCATGTAAAATTCAAGAGCGTTCACAGAGTCATTTAAGAGGAATAAAATTTAAGTTGAACAACAACAGCAACAACAACAACAACAACAACAACAACAACAACAACAACAGCATCAACAACAACAACAGCAAAAGCAACAACAACAACGAAACGACCTTTACCTTTTAATTCGTTTTGTCTCTTTTTCTCTGTATCTTCATCGCTATAATCATCTGAGTAAAAATTAGTTTAGCAGTTAGAAATATGAATTTTGACAACCGAATGGGATTGATATACACCTTGACACTCATTATCTCGAAAGCTTAAGAGTATGAAGATTTGTGGGAAACCGAATGCTCGGTGGACAGAATATGCAAATACATCCTTAACGAGGAGAAATAAAAATTCGAGAAAGATCGGATGTTCGAGAAGACGAGCGTTCAAGTAAGCAGATTTAAACTGTAAATAAAAGTGTTTATTGTAAGCAATGGGAAAAATGTGTTTGTTTAATGTAAACAATGTTTACAATCTACCTTCTGAACTTGAAGATCCAACTATAATGCTAATTCCTTTTTGACGTAATCTTTTCTTGATAATGAAACCATTTTCTCTTCGCCTCACTCCAGTTACAGGAGAGTCACTAGGTGTTGAAGAAGGCGTGTCCTGTTGTATTATGGGTAATGACGATGCCGCTGACGATGCGGAACCACAGGCATCAGCAGAAAAATTATTTGCAGACTGCTGATCATCAAATTTGAATTTAATATCTTCTTGGTAAAATGGCGAAGTCTGAAGACGAGGTAAACTACCAGAAATTTTCTTTTTGTTTGGTGATTGAGCGTGATTGAATGATTGCTCATGATTCAGTGATTTGAGATCATCTTGTTTGGTAAAAAAGAAAGAATCGATACTCAATTGTGAATTGGTTTTCCGTGGTGTTCTACGCGCATGCGATGAATAAGGTACCGCTGACAACTCTTCTTTTTTATAATCATCATTATCATTATGAATCTCCTCGTAATTCTCAAGTTCCTCAGTGGGTGAATTAGCTGGTGGTGTGTCGCTGATAAACGTTGTTTCTTCATGCGTTTGATTCCCTTTATTCTTATGATATACATCTTTCAATTCTTGTACCAGACTCGTTGGTATTGCACCAATAATTGGGTAGCTTCTTGCCATTAAATCCTTCTCAGTTGTTCCTTTGAATATCTCTTTGTTTTTATCCAATAAACTCAACCTCGTGTCAGCATCATCATGATTATCCTCCTTACTCAAATCATTACATGCTGACTCAGCAATCAGACTGTTCATTGCCTTGATCACTTCATCAATCTCCACCCAGCATCGCCATCTTCTATTTGGAAGTTGACCAAATAAGGTCATTTTCGTTCCTTTACATACAAAAGTTTTGATTCTTCCTGGAACAAGGTAGTAATCCTGCTTCGTAGTTCCTGTTATCTCTCCTCCGCTTATTTCTACAAGAAATCACAGAAATTCAATGAATTAATACATCAAATAATGCTTTAAAAAGCCAAATAGATGCTGGAGAGCAAGAGGCAAAAAAGCTTCAAGAATAACACACTTTACTAAAAAAAAGAAAACAAGGAAATGGGCCGGTACAGAAAGATTTCTACAATTTTAACAGCATATATTCAATACCATGACTACTTAAAATAGACCCTTGTAAGCGAAAAAAGCTTGAAAATACTCAAGGAAACATTTTATATATGCGTAACATACAATTTTAGTAAGTTTTAACTGCAAATGAATGGAACAGGCTTCCATATTCTTGATTGTTTGCAGTATAATAAATATATTCAAAATTTAAAAGTTCCATGGCGATTTTATCTTTAGTAGTGTTAGTTCGTTAGATGCTCCGGGCTCTGTAGGTTCCTTGTAAAGTGACTCGTTATAAAAAGCGTGTAACACAAATAAGTAACTCTATAAAAGGATTCATTCATAAGATATAATCAAAGTTCAGTTAAAAAACCAACCTTGCTCTGATTCACCACCCAAGAATTGCTCTTCTTGAAGACAAAGTTGCTTGTATAACGCTGTTTTCTCCTTTAGAATTTCCTATGTTCAGAAAAGAATGAATCTTGCTCAATAATTCTGCAGCTTATTTGAAAATAGCTTTATTCACAATACCAAGCCACATCAGAAGAACTTCGATGAAAACATTGGGCAATAAATTATGTTAAGTATGATGTTTTCTCCATGAAAATTTTCAAGAACAGAAAAGGATGAATTTTGCTCAATAATCTTGCAGTTTCTGTGAGAATACCTTATTTCACAATACCAAGCCACATCAGAAGTGCTTCGATAATAACATTGGGTAAAAGCTTATATATGGTATGACGTATTAAAACAAGGATTGATTAGACTTCCTTGATGGATTAAGATATGACAAAGGCAGTTTGATGCCACGCAGGGCTGTTTTAAATCATCAACAAGGAAATCGAATAACTCCTTTTCAAAATCACTGCTAGAAATGACGTCACGACCCAAAGATGAGAAACATAATTGTATTAAAGGATCAATGAAAAGATTGTTCTCAAGAACAAAAAACAAAGTAAATAATAGATACAGTTAAGATAACAATCATTATGCTTTGCGCTGTTTTATACTGTGTTTTATACTGTGTTTTACTTGTGTATTATGTTCAGCAAAAACAACAAAGGCAAGTTGGGAACGACAATGGGCTTACAAATCTACCATCCTTAAAGCTGGTAGTTTAGATTTAAGCAAAACTAGGCTATAACTCCGGGGCTCTTATAAGGGGGCTTCAATTGGTGGCCATTTCATTAGTCTTACAATAAAACACCCCCCTAGTTATTATGCTAAAAAAGGCCTGCTTAAACTAAAGTAAGTGCCTAAACTAAGCTTTACGTCATTTACCCTGATAAAAGACGTTAAAATAAACTAACTTAATCAATCCAAACGTAATCGAACATAGCTTTAATTGCGTACGTACATGAAGCTAACGTAACTTTACTTAAAACAAAACGCAACTTAATTCAAGTCAAAGTAAATCACCAATATCTAGCTTGAGTCAACAAAGGTGACTTTTCATGAAGGTAAAGCAACTTAACTAGCTTGCTTAACTTAACATAGCTAAAGCTTAACTTTGCTTAAACCTAAGGTATACAAGCAACCTTTTTCTTTTTTAAAGTAATTTGACTTACCCAAGCTAATCTCAACTTAGTTTTGGTAAACTGATTTAAGAAAGGTCAAGTCCCAGTATATAAAATATAGCTTAGCTGAAACTAACTTGCTTAACCAATCTTTGACTTGCCTACCACTATCATGCATGCTCTATCGTTAAACATGTCCTATTTGCAGCTTTCAGGAACTCGAATAAACTAATAAGCGAAACTTGTAAGAGAACATGAAAGGCTCTAACATGAAACGAATACAGTAAGAACACAAAAACATGAGCAAGCAAAAGAACTTACAGGAACCAAAAGAACTTTTCAATCGACAAAACTGGGAGTCAGGTCGATGAATCAGAAGTTTCCAGAAAAGTACGAACAGATAGCAAGTTCTTGTGTGTCAAAGGTGTTTGTTGCTGTTGCTAAATACTGAACTATCTTAGAAACACGAAATGTACCGACTGAGTTTTAACCAAATATCCAAGACTTTTCTCTCAGCTGTTAACCATCAACGGAAACAGAGTAAAACCGTAGAAAATAAAGTTAATCCACCACGAAATGACCTCTGCTTTCTAAAGATTTATCTCATTTAATTCCAACAATAAAACAGATTAGAAATCTTTAAAATGTTGAGCTTTTCAGATTGCCTTATTCATGATAAACACATCTTCAGTGCGAAATAATTCTTGTATGAAGCTCTCAATTAGCACCCCCTTTGGAAAAAGACTCTGTGATAGAAGCTATAATAACAAACATTAAGACAGACAGAACCTATATGAGGGCCCAATTCCGTTAATAGCAAAGTTAGGTCTGTAATTTAAATAAGGACTAACAGTAGGAACTGGTAGTGACATGGTTGGGAAAGCGGTTACTTTTACCAATGATGTATATTTATCGTATATGGGTCTAATTTTTTAGCTGTACATATTTATTTTAATGAGAAACACATTTATGAGGAATTCAAGCCTCTTAATTCCAAAGAACTGATTTGAGAACTCCCAAGATTGAGATTCTGAATTTTTCCGTACAAATCGAAAAAATTACTCTTAGTTTTTCAATAAGAACCTTAATTTTTGAATTTTCAGCCTGAAAGCAATCAGCTACTCTATAGAACTGAGAAATCTATCATAAATCTGATCTTTTCGAAACTGTTTCATGGCAAGTTGTGGCAGATAGCAAGCTGCAGAACAATGGTTTGCGTGGCGAGAGAAAGAAACGAAAATAAGTTTGAGAAAATTTAACATGTTTCATGGCCAGAAGATGGTCGTGGCCATGCCCAGAAGATTGTTGTCTTAGGCCCTGGCAGAATGATCAAACATTGTTTGCCAAACATTTGAGATTTGCTTATGAAATACAATGTTTGAGCGTTTGGCCACATCAAAAAAACATTGCTCGTCAAACATTTTTTGCTTGTTGCAAGCACATAATGTTTTTGAAGTTTTTGGAAAACATTGCTGACGGAATTCTGCATGATAAACAATGTTTGGTGGCATGGCCAAACGATCAAACATTGCCTGTAAAGCAAATTTCAAATGTTTGACCAACTATGTTTGGTCGTGTTGCCAGGGCCTTGGGGTATTTTTAGACCTGAGCTGCAAAACCCAACAAATATTCAAGGTTGAATTTTACACCTAAAGAGAAACTAAACCATAATATAAATTGGATGAATACCTGCAATTCAATTAACTTTGGATCTTTTGGAGTTGAAACGTTTTGCATTGTCGGTTTCTTCATCTCCTCATCTGTATAAAAAATAAAGTTAATTAGCTCAGTAAGTAGATATAACTAATAAGCCAAAAATTTAAGAGAAAAAAGCCGAAATTCATAAAATTCTTTTCTCGAATAATCCTTAGGATTAACTGGCCTAGAAGACCTATTTTAGCCTATTTATAGTGGCCTAAAAAGACCTATGACAACGACGAAAGCAAAAGGATAGCAAGGAATGAGAAATAAATATGACTCATTAGAAATGAAAATAAAAACGATTGAAATATAAATTTTGCACCGAAACTTAAATAAAGTTATCGCACATGGAATACGAAATTGAACTGTATGGCCAGAAATCCGAAAAATATGTTTCAAGTTACATAAAATCACATGTCGTCTGTCTTTTGAAAACTTAATTTAATTTTCTGTATTTAAATTTCTAGGCTATGTAACATTTTCATACATTCTGTTTCAGCTACATCAACTTTTTGTTGCTTAGATGTTCTGCAAACAAAAAAAAGATAAATAAACTTTCTAAATTTGTTACAGTATATCAAGAGATGATAAAAAATATAGCCAACCTTACTAATATACATCAATGTTATAGAATATTATACTATAACCAAATGATGATGTGAACAAAAAACCGCAATATAACCCTGCAACGTAATGTAATATACAACTTAAAATATAATGTAACATACTGGATTTATTGGATAATTTGTTTTGGAAAAATCAACATAATGGCCAAAGTGCCAAAAACGAACATCATCATCTACGAACATCATCTAGATGCAAAATCCAGAATAGAGTACCTATGCCTACTTTGCATTCAAAGAAGTCCAAAATTTTTCTCTTCATAACCATATAGCGAACTGAATATGATAGCAGGGCTATCGAAACATGTTTTCGAAAACAAACAACGGCTTGTTCTTTTTCTGAAGTGGCCTGATGATTCATAGAAACAGAGTTTCTTAAATACCTACAATGGAGCTTCTTAAATGTTTGGTAATTCAAGAGCCTAGTTTTCTTATAAAGAGTTTCTTATAAAAATACTAGTACAACACAATAAACAGTCTTACATATTTTCATTTTTCCTCAATCTTCTCTGTTCAAGTAAGAAATTTGCTACTTTCATTTGCTCATCTACAGCAGCTGAATAAAATAAAAAAGCAGCCATTATAAGTTATAAGTCAAAGTTTCAAAATTAAAGATAAATAAGCGAGGCATAAAGTCAAAGCTTTGTTTTCAAATGTCTTTAGCAACTATTTTTAGTTAAAAAAAATTATGTTCATAATTTTCCAATGTTATACATTTATGTCTCGCTTAGCTTATTTTAAGTTATGTACGAGATTTTGAAAATTTTTCGCTGTCTGAGGTGAAAAGTTTCCTAAAAAAAACTTCTTGTACTGGAGTTTCTTAAATTTTTTACCATTCCAGAGTCTGGGTTTCTCATAAAAGGTTTCTTATAAAAAAAAAATACGTGTAGGCGGGTTAAGAATGGACTTGAAATAAATTGCAATGAAGTAAATACATTAGCATTAATACGAGAATTCAAACAATAAATTAATAAATTGATGATTTTGTGACTGTTGGAATATACGTTAACAAGAATGTAGAGATGAAACTTCGACAGGAAATTAATAAGTTATGTTAAAAAATGAAATTAAATTAAATTTCACTCACCTGAAGCAAACTGTTTGGAAAGAAAGTTGAAATAATCAGATAAAAGTTTTAAAATCCAACTGGTTAAGCAAAAATCTTCATGCATCCCCATTTCGCAGAACTGAAAATCCTTATCTTAGGTTGCTTTGCGTTTAAGAAAACCATGGAATAAAGCAAAGTGCTGACAAACTAAGAAAATCTGCTTGCAGAACGAAGATTTCAAGTTTGCAAAGCATATTGATCTACATGCTTATTGTAATTGAATAAATTAAGCATTTGCATTTGCAATAGGAAATCTAGCAGACTCAGTATTTTCATGCTAATGTTTTCATAACAAAAAAGATGGTTTCTAGCTTTTAGAAGCCAATTATCTAAACAGACATAAAAGTGATGATGTTTTAAGCCCACAAAGAGATGTTTTACAGGTGAAAACGCTCGATTCGCTTGCTTTTGCCTAACGAGCTCGAGAGAGTTAATCCGTCAAACACATGAAATCACAATTAAGCCCGTTAAAATATCCATAATTAGCAAAATTTCATCGTCCACTGGCTTAAAAGAAAATCTTCTAACATTATACAAGTACACAAGTACGCACATATACATTTCTCATTGCCCGATGATGGGAGACGGATCTCTCCCGAAACGTTGCCCTACTAAACATCAAAGGCTTGTCATGATAAGTGATAACTGTCATGTTAAATACGGTGTCAGAAACAGCCTTGATAATTTTGAATATATTTACTCTATCATACAAGTAGCCCTAGACAAGACTCACTAGTTATTTCATAATTTAATTTAACAGCCCAAGAATAGCTGCAATATGCAATGCTTCTTGCCTTGTAATTAGGATTGTATAGTATGAAGAAATTGAATTGAATTCAAACGAAGCTACACTTTTATGTATCCAACAAACAATATCTACGGCGGAATTAAATCTAGTGATGTCATGGGAAAACAAAGTCATTCCATGTGATTTAAATTTGGTTCTCTCGCTTTTGATCTTATACTTTTGGTCTTATCGAAGATTTATTTCATTAAGTATTAGGTTCAGCTGAAGATTGTCGGAAGATATTCGTTCACATGCCCACGGTGTTTCAAGCTAGGCATACAATTTCAACTGATAACGAAGAAATTATTTGGTTTCCTTTCCCCTTGAAGGCAATTTTGGCAACGATGCTGCATGCTTTTGAAGGCATTTTTAAAGCAGAAATTAAACCAACATTGCTTTTAAGGTAAGCGAGGGGTTGGCACTCTAAAAACACCTGGCTTTCTGGTTATTTCCGTGATTGTGGACGAAGTGAATCAAATTTTGTTATTCCGGCAATGTTTGCACAAGGAAAGCGTGCGGTATGAGCTAAAATCTAAAGACGTCATATCAATACGACGCCGTTTCGCTTCAATTTAATCTGGTCACGTGATATAGTCACAGAAATATTTAACCATATATGGGTTGAATAAGAAAGACAACTAACTTGTTCATTCTGGCTGATTGCTATTGCCTCTTGAATCTTTGAAACCCTACAAGGAAGTAAGACATATTAATTAATTAGTCTAAATTATCACATCTACAGCCTGGGTCTCACATGTCCCAAAACCTGATCCCAAACAAAAACAAAGAACCTCGTTTTGATATGACCAAGAAGTGATCGCCATTGCCGATTGTCACCGAAAGATGTCCTCGTATGGATTTTCCTGTCGCCGATCATCCGCAAGAAACAAACTTCTTTGGTTCATCGGTGATGGTCGGTGATCGTCGCCGATCATTGAAGATTGATATTCTCATAAACCGCAGGCTTCTTAATGATATGTTCGCCAACTGTCTACGACATATGAGAACCAGGCTTAAGCCCTTCATCAGTGCCTAAGCTCTACTTCGCCCGTTTTTTGTCTTTCACCAGAGTCTTGAGGGGGAATATCGGTCGACACCTGGACATTATAATGCGGGTTGCAAGTATCAGTAAAGGTAATCTTAAATTTCTCGTTATCAGCAAGCAGCTTGAGTGCAAAACAGTACTGAAGTTCTTTTCAAATGACCCTCAACAGCTTGCTCTTTAGCGGTCTTCGACCGTCCCGGCAGGTCGTAATCTTTAAATTCGACATCTGATCAATATCTCTTCTCCAGCTATAGTTCAAAAACTGGACTCTCGCCATTAATTCAGGGCAAGACTGTAAAACTTCCAACAGAGGGACTAGAGCTTCCAACAGGGGGTCTAAAATGAGTAAAACACGCCATTGTCAGTAATATTTACATTCGCTCCAAAAATAACAGAAAATTCCCTCTGAAAGGGGGGTTAGCTACTTTTAACATAGAGGCTTTAGTCTCCCTGCCCCAATATAGGACCATCCTGCTAAGACTATCTGCAGCAACAAGCAACAAAAAAACTATGTTCAGATCCAACAATTTTATTGTAAGGAAAAGTGGATTAATACACAAGGTGAAGATAAAATGGTGTATTTAGCGCCAGTCGCCAATCAAGATATCGACCCTGGCTGTGATGCCACTGTAGCTGGAGCTCAAACCACAACATCCCTGAGCTTCTGACACCATGAGCCAGCTAGATTAGACGACAACGCCACAACACCTTCAAGGTGCACTTGCACTGTTATGTGAATTCAGGAGTTATTTTTAAAGTACGAGCCAAACTTACCATCGAAGCATAGATGAATTCGATGGGGCTTGAAACACATATGTAGAATTCAACTTTGTAAAAACGATTTGAAATAAATGTCTTCGAAATATTCTTGTGAAATCAGCTGGTTTGAGTTTCTTCGGATAGAGCTGATGATAAAAGAAACAGAAAACAAATTTACTAACATGCATATACTGCATAACATTAATGAATGATCTCTAGTGAAAAAGCCAAAACAAAAATCATAAAACTTTTCAACTTACATTTAAATCAGAGATCAGTTCGACAGTAGCATCTTTCAAACCAAAAAACGCAAACTTCTGTTCGTTCTAAAAAGAAAACAGAGATTAATTTCTGCAAAATAGGTAATTTTTGTTTTATACTTTAACAAGGAGGGACATTGCCATCATTTTCGTAGAATAATGTTCCAACTGGAAAAGGAGACACGTAGACGAAGAGACAAGTACAGAGAGAAGAAAGTTGGAGTTGGTTGAATGAAGATTTCAAGGCCTCTAAGATTGGGAAAGACAGGCTGAGTTTTCGAAAGGTGCAAAATTAGTGGCATAGCACTCGTTACTCGTTATCTTGAAGTTTTGAAAGCCCTGCTTGTTATCTCGAAGTTTTGAAAAATTTCAATCTTGGCAGCCTCCTGTCGAAAACCTTGCAAATCATCTGGCCCTCCCTGGCATCCTTTATTTTTTATATGCTTTTGAAAGGTTTTAGGACATTCAGTAGGCCTATGAAAATCGTACCTACCTCAGGTAAAGGACCAACAACAGAAGCACTTGGTGGCATGTTTATGCTGTCAGGTGGCAATGATTTGTCCTAGAAAAAGATACATTGAAAACATTTATAGAAGAAATAATTGAAAATATGTTTTATGCTAACAACAAAGTTATTAGTTTTAGCACCATTGAGTTCAGGGGGGTACATGACTTATGAATGGACGGGGATGTGCTGCCCAGAATTCCAAAACCCACCCACTTATAATGTAGACCTTTGCAGAAACAGACCCTATTTTATGAGTAAAAATAAGCTTTGTTTTTGCTTGATATTGTACTACAAACATCTTTGACGTGATTTTACCACTTTTCTGACCGAAATAAAGTTAAATTTTTTAGTTTTCTTCAATTTGCCACCCACTTTTATGGGGTTTTGGTTAAAATCATACCCATGTTTAGAGAATTTCAGGGCCAAAACCCACCCATATGGGTGGCACATACCCATACCCAAATTATACTAAGTGCCCCCTCAGCTTTGAGTACATTGGTACAGAACTGCACGGTTTGCCCATTGAGTAACAATGTCAGAAATGGGCAAACAATGTTTGTGGGTTTCAGTCCATTTCTGGATATATATTCCACCTTGGTCAATCTGCCTGTTCCTGACATACTCTGCAGAGTGTCAGACCAAAAAGGCTTCTAAACATGTTCCAAACATTTCTAATTTTCATCTCTATTCTCATCAAACTTAATGATATGATTACAAAACTTTATGTCTTGCAATATATTATTGTTATATTTGCACATTGCAGATCCTTGCAATGATTATGTCACAAAAAACCACTGTTTGATTGAAACAATGTTCCCAAAACATGCAAACAAGTGCATGACCTTGTTTTCAAATGGATCAGGTTTTTTTCAAGAAAACAAGCCAAAGAATGCAAAAGTATGCCTACCTTGTACAACCTCATTGTGCTTGCACATAAATCAACCCAATATGTATACCAGGAATCCACCTAAGGAAAAAGACAAAAATTCATCACATCGGGCAAGCAAGCAACCTTATCAATGACTTGGATGAGTCCCTGGGGTACCCATTTATTTCTTGAGCTTTCTAACAAGTGCCTTAATCAAATGGGGAATCATCATTTGTAGCAACGGCTAATACATTTTAAGGAATTTGGGAAAAGTAACCTCGTCTTATTGCCCAGTTTTGATTTCAAAGAAGTTTTATAAAGTACATGGTGAAAAAGCTTCCTTTGTGAGCTCTATTGATCTTCAAGGGTACTCAATTCAGGAAGGGGGTGGGGCACTCCTTCAAGGAAGGTTTTTACTCAGGGTTGGTTGCTCTTTCAGGGAAATACACAGTATTTAGTTATAGTAGTTCAGCATTTTGTAAACAAAACAACAGGTTAGCATAAATTACCTTAGACTTCTTGCCTCTTATAACAGATTGCCAACAGTTTAGATAACCCCACTAAATGAAAACGAAGGGTTAATTGAAATTATCAATCAAGGAATCAGTATAGTCTATAGTGTTTGTAATTAACAGAAAAAAGCTAATAAAATATATGAATTTAACAAGCAATATTTACATGGATTCCTGTGAGATCCAAAAATTGCGGACTTTCTGGATCACTTTCGTTCTGCAAAAAAGAATCAAATTGAAATCAATGATATGTGATTCATCTTAAGAACAGGATACAAATATGTTTGTCAGAATCACACACAATGCTGCAAATATTCAAATTTGATTGAGGGACGGTCAAAACACCATCTGTCAACCAGCTAAACAATTTTGAAATTCTTAAAATGTTTTTTGAGTTGTTAATTATTTTCTAGGCAATGATACAAAACCTTGGAAATGGAGTAATCAAATAAAACCTTTCAGTCAATACCTTTCTATCTTCATTCATATTTCTAGATTCGTTTGTGATTTCATCCATTTTTCTGAGTCAACTTGTCATCACCTTGATGACAGATCAAACAAATCAATGCGGGATTTCGGTAATTAACAAAATTATCGACATTTCTTCAATTACTGCACCAGTCTAATCATTAATATTCTTGTATATAATTGAAATCTTTTTAATTCTCGTCCTTCATTTGATAAGAGGCAATGAGGAACAAGGAAGTCCAAGTTTTGTTTTTCCCAGCTTGTAGCCGATCAGTAGGCCTCCCAAAATTATCTTGCACCCAGCACAATAAGAATCTGACTTTTGCAGCGCTAGATATCTTCCTCCAGCAAAGCAGAAATAACTGAGATCTCGATCTTTCTAATCAGCAATAAAAGCCGTCGATATTATATGTTTAAAGCGAATTCATTTGCAAACTTGAGTTGCTTTTGCCCTCTCTCAACATCAACTGTTTGAAATGAAATGATCTTCCGCGCTGCGCAGCAAAAGGTTCTGGTAGCTGCGCCAAAATAAGAATCTAAGAATCTAATGAAAACGAGGTTCCATTTTTGGCGGATTCGCTCGCTGCGTTTTTTGGGTAGCCCTAGCGCTCAGTGTGTCAGTGGGGGTCGTGGGGGTTAGGGCAAGAAGTTAGGGTGACAGAGATGTCAAATGGGGTCACAGTTGTGGAGATGAGTCGCTTAATCAAATCTGATATGTTTATTTCGTTAACGATTTGAATCATATTCACGACAGGTAATAATTGACAAACGCATAGATACAAACGTTGTGATGTGGCCGTGGCCATGGTTTCTATAAGGCTTGCAGCTTTGCATTAACATTAGCGGTTATTACATTTGAATAGAGCACCAAATCGCATGTCTTAAAACAAAAAAATATCTATAGAAAATAGTAATGTAAGTATGAAACGGTACGAAAGCTAAACGTCAATGGAGTTACATAAATCGATCATCAATTTCACAAATAAACAGATTACCGGTGCTCGAATACTGTATATTCATAATTCAGGGTTCATTTTTTTATTTAATGTTTTGAATGTCAAGCAGCAAGTATTGACCATTACCTGGTGATGTCGGTATTCAATTTTGTACATTTCAATCTGTCAAAAAATATTTAGTTGACGACGAATTCCAGAGGTTGCAGGATGGTTGAGTTTCGCTGCATCAAAGAATGAAGATATTATAATAAGAAACGGGGTAAGTTGTTTGTTGTTCTTATTTCATTATTGATGTTTTATTTTGTTATTGTAATGTACGTAAATTGTTTTTTAAGAAAAACTACATTCTGACAGAGACTCTTAAGATTTGCGATTTGACGTCTGGGGCAGCATTCAACTTCCCTGGATGTGTATGTCTCATTTGTAGACTAAGCGACCCACTAGATACGAGTGAAGGTTAAGATGACATGGCGTATTTACCGCCAGTCGCAAGAACCGCAGAAGTAGATGAACTAACAACGCAAGGCATCGATCCGTGCTGTTACGCTACTACAGCTATCGTGGTTAGGGCTCTAAGCTATTGAAATAACAAGGTAGCTTGCAAGCAAGCAACAACTTTATAATAGGTTAGAAGGTATGGCTGCTTGACGCCGATCTGGACCTAGATCAGGTGACGGCGCGCCAACAGCACCTTTAACCCATCTACTAGCCAATGTCGACAATGGTATGTTGATAAAGGGCTACCGTTAATAGCCAAAACGTTCGAAACTTGATATCTGCGTTGGAATGTGACCGAATTCTTTTGAAGGACTCCTCGATGTTCAATCGAGTTGCAACTTGCACCACGGCAATAATCTACCTTCCTTTGGTCTTGTGTCTGATTTGCGAACCCTCCGAGCAAAGTGTCTTTTTGCAAACAAGAATGAAGTTGCCGTTTTTTGAGTCTACTACTAGCCTAGGGCTACTCAGTCGACTTAACACTTTACCCCCGTCTGTATGAAGACTTAGAGACAAGGCTTAGAGCCAAGCTTAGTCTAGGCTTGGAGCCTTAGGCTTAGATCCCGAGCAGCGTTCCTCAAAATCTGAGTCTTCTTTTTAAACCGTAATGGCATAGACTATATGACTAAACCAGTTATTACTAAACAATAAATTCGTCAAATTGTCCCCACGAACTGCAAGATCTCTAGCAAATTGTAACCAAATTATATTCTATTTCAGGATTCAGATCAAGATGTCAGTTTTCATTTTTACATTTATTCTCCTTCAAAAAGTTTCTTTTTCTCAAGGTAAGACACAACACAAAATTGTTCATCAAATGTTTCTTAACTATTCATTGTCTTTAGTAAGACTCCTACTTATGATTGAGGGGTCCATTACTCCAGCAAAACTTGTAAAGTCTTTAAGAGATGTTTTAAGATTTAAACTACCTTGACGTTTTAAACTGCCTGTCCTAACCGATTCGTCTTTAGTATCTTTTTTAGCTACATATAGTTGGGTCAAGAATATGTCTTAGAACAACCAAGCATGTCTTAAAAAGTCTGAATACGTCTAGCAAGTCGTTATGCCACATCAATACACATAAGCCTGTATTGACGCATCTTTGTGCGTCTTAGTAAGCAGCTTAAGACAGCCTGATACGTCTTATAAACGTTAGTAAAATTCAGAAGGTCCAAACCAAATGTCTTAGCACACCTATGCATTTGGGGGTTGAAGGGTCTGACGTCTGAGTAGCTGTTTTGCAGATCTCAGGACGTCTTAATACATCTAAGCATGTATACTTACATCTTAATGCGTCTTAATACATCTTAGTTAATCTTTATAGGCCTATATTCATATATGCACAATACCTCTGTAACAATGAGATGATCAAACAAGAATAACAAAAGATATTTCTATTTTTAAGCTTCCATAAGCGTGTTCCAACTCTGTGAAGGACAAAGTGCTACATTGGCTTGTCAAAGTAACCAGAATATCAAGATCATTTATGCTAATTACGGTGGGCCAATACCAAATACATGCATTGCAAGTAATCCTGCAGATGCGACATGTAAAACGGTAGCAAGTGCCAAACAGGTCATCGAATTGTGTGACAATAAAACAAGCTGTTCATTACAAGCATCAAATTCAGTTTTTGGAGAGCCATGCGCAGGAAAGAACAAAACACTGACAGTGAACTATTATTGTCTAGGTGAGAGTTTTCTTCATATAGTTTTGACAATTGGCAACCGCATTGGGCAATACCGATAATACCTATAATAGAAATGGCCTAGTGGTCAAGGCGTTTGGCTCATGGGCAATAGGTTCGACTCACGTAGGGACCACTTTCCAGAAGCCCACAGTCAACTCAGCTGTCCATCCAAGGTCGATGAATGAGTACCCAGGGCATTTGTTCTACTACATAAGTCCGGGGGCACAAGCTGCAGGTCTGCATCAGTTGTATAGCTGCAAGTACACCTGAGCCACTATAAGAATGAAAAATTGCTCGATTGATTCTTAACTATACTTAAGGGTCGTATACTTAATTTCATATTGATCTGCATTTTTTATTTTAGAAAAACCAAGACCAGGTTCGAATGTGTTTTACGTTCTTGGTGAAGGCTGCGAATCCCCCTTTGCTCAGGGGAATGGGGGCTGTCACCTTTCTCGTTGTGAAATGTTAATAAATGATGTCTCAATAAAAAACTTCATGGGAACTGTGGGATTACACATCGCAACATTTGACATGGCTACTTTGAAGGTCCTCGAAATAAAGAGCTTCAATACACACGGTAGTTCCTCTGATGTTACTGCTATGGAAACCTGGATAGACAATTTGAGAGATGGAACATTTTTAATGTTATGCAATATTGACGAAGGAACAAGTGCAATGACTTCAGCTGCTTGGACAAAATTGGTACTTCAGTCAAACTACTTTTCAATCTCTTTTCGTAATCATTTATTGATCTCTTAATTTGCAGACTTATAAGCATAACTTTTGTCAACATAATGTACATTTATAGATGACCATGTTATCTTATTTGCTATTCATTAAATAAACATAAATATAAACATAAACAAAAACATAAACATAAATATAAATACAGACATAGACATAAACATAAACATAAACATAGCATAAGCATAAGCATAATCATAAGCATAAACATAAACATAAACATAAACATAAACATAAACATAAACATAAACATAAACATAAACATAAACATAAACATAAATAGAGACATAGACATAAACATAAACATAAACATAGCATAAGCATAAGCATAAGCATAAGCATAAGCATAAGCATAAGCATAAACAAAAACAAAAACATGAACATAAACATAAATATGAATATAAACATAAGCAAAAGCATAAACATAAATATAAAATAAATATACATCGATGTAATACAACCCTTCCGAGTTGTGAATACATATACAGTAGGCATTGAATGCGTAATTTGTTTTATTTTATACCTCAGGCAACACTGGGAATGACCAATCCATATAAAACATATAGATCTTCGCATGCTTTGATTGCATTCAAGGGAACTTCTGCGATAAATATCAAAAAGTATAATACAACTGCACGTGGAGCTTTGCCGGCAATTGTATCAATAACGATCGGTATGATATAAAACTAAGAAATATGATTTATTACACTGTGTTGTGTCATCGTTGTCATCCTAATTTTTTTACGGTCATATGCATCGGCAACACCATCATCATCATTATCATCATTATAATCATCATCATCATCATCATCATCATCATCATCATCATCATCATCATCATCATCATCATCATCATCATCATCATCATCATCATCATCATAATCATTATCATCATCATTATCATCATCATTATCACCACCTTCATCTTCATAATTATCATCGTCATTGTTTCACTATTTGAATTATTATCTTTTCAAGTGAAAGCACCAGAGATTGTTCAAGTGAAGTTACCAGGAAATGATCGAGTGGAAATAGAATGGAATTATATCAGAAAGGAAAGTGAAACCATTACAATAACTTCAAAACTTGCAGCAACTACAAATACCTTTCTGCAAACAGTTAATGTTGGTGCCTCATTGAGTAATACAACGATTGGTCCGTTAACAAAAAATGCAATGAGTGTTGTTCAATTGACATATGGCATTTCAAATGCGACACATTGTTTCTTGACAGTTGAATTTTATGCGATACCTAGCCATCCACAGTTAAACACTCTAAGTGAGTATTATTTTTCTTTATTGTATTACTATTACTATTACTATTACTATTACTATTACTATTACTATAACTATTACTATTATTATTACTATTACTATTACTATTACTATTACTATTACTATTACTATTACTATTACTATTACTATTACTATTACTATTACTATTACTATTACTATTACTATAACAATTACTATTACTATTACTATTACTATTACTATTACTATTACTATTACTATTACTATTACTATTACTATTACTATTACTATAACAATTACTATTACTATTACTATTACTATTACTATTACTATTACTATTACTATTACTATTACTATTACTATTACTATTACTATTACTATTACTATTACTATTACTATAACCATTACTATTACTATTACTATTACTATAACAATTACTATTACAATTACTATTACTATTACTATTACTATTACTATTACTATTACTATTACTATACCTATTACTATCACTATTACTATTACTATTACTATAACTATAATTATTACTATTATTACTATTACTCAGCCTTTTGTCCTTTTTCTTGAAACAGCAATTGCTTCAAATTGCGATAACAGTGGATTACCCACTAGTCAAGGTCCGTTATAAGAGGCTCTGAAAGATGGTACGAAATAAGGCATAGTCAACAGCAACTTTCCATATGCTCATGACACTTTGTTATTTCTAGATTGTGCAGCCGGCATCTATAGAGTAATACTCGAAACAAATCCGAATTCCGTAAGTAGAACTTTATAATAATATCGCAATCTCAGATGCAGTTTCATGCCTAGCAAATTTCGATCTAGTTACTTATATTCAACGGCAACCCATTGCTTAAGCCTATTTGATATTTTGCGCTCCAAAGTCTTATGTTTTCCCATCATGTTATGCCTTTATTATATTTGGCGACTTAAGAAAATGCAATCAGATCTTCACTGCTTGGAAGAGCAAATCCTATCATCATTTTGACATTTTATAAACCTTTTTTTTACAGAACCTGATGAGTTTTACGTCAGCATATTGGGAGAATACCGATACATTGAACGAGATAGACACGATGAGCGTGGCTTTCAATGGTGATAATGTCAAAACAAGCTTATATTCGACTTCCACGTTTCAACGCATGTGTGTTGGAATGAAAATGGTAGGCACTAATATTTATAGATTGATGGAAGTACCATCACCAGACCCAACAAAGACATTTTTACAGCTGATGAAACAAGGAGCCACCACAACGGCCTCAAGGGCGAATTGGCTCTCACTTTTGCCAGCAGGTGAGTATCGTATTTTTTCCAATAAACGCCTGCCTCTAATAAACACCACATTCCAATAAACGCCTTTCTCTAATAAACGCCTTTCTCTAATAAATGCCTTTCTTCTCCATAGTAGAATTGCAATAAACAATACTTTTAGGTGCCTTATTGCTGGGGGGTGGAATAGGCGGGGATTGGAACTTAGCCAAAAAGGTAATTGGCGGGGGTTGGAATAAACTTCCTTTCTACATTTTAATCGCATTAAACGGGGCGCTCAGAATTTGCTTGACAAATGTTGTCGTGAAACTGCTGAAACGCAGTGCGAGCGGACCTAATAGTACTAAAAAGGCAAGGAAATCCAAAGTTCTAACAAATAATAGAGAGTAAAAGTGAAAAGATCCCAGCAGACTATGTAAGGATTATCAACATTAATATCAATACAAATCTATATAAGGGGGGGGGGTTCCCAATAACAGCAGCAGGGGGGTTTGAAAGTTTTCAAAAATTAATTAGCGGGGAGGACGGCAATTAGGCAATATTGCAATAAATTCATCCTTCTACTAAACTCTTCCCTAAGTCCCTGAAAGAGCATACTGAACAAAACAGTATATAAATAAAACTACAACAAATATATTAATAACAAGTACAGTACATGGTTCTCAACACTTCATTTTATACTGCCTTATTCCTTATTTGTTCCCAGATAAAAGACACGTATTACAGACAAACTGTAATCTGGAAGGTTTTAAAAAAGACGAACCATTTTTTAAGACGAGATTTGGAATATTGGGAAATGAGCAAAACGACTGTGCCAGTTGTGACTCAGGGATTGGTTTTGGCAATACTGGTGGATTTTTGACACATCCACCACCAGGAGAGAGTTATTATGCACATGGTTACATTCTTAGTAAGTCTATTGTCTTTATTTCCGCTATTGGTCCACAATCGGGCTAGATTTTGCTAATAATCTACTTTTGAACAAAGTCTTTCATCAAAGTTGCCTTTGGATTGCTCTGATAACGGTTTTTGCAAGGCTGACAGCCCAGTGACACAATCCCGTCAATTCTAAACGCAGGTTCTTAAGCAGTGAAGTGAAGCTGTATCATGATAAAAGTTTAGATTCTGAAACGAGCAATTGCCAGAAAAAAGCACGATTCAAGGTTTAGTGACTTTAAAAGGCCACAGGTCTGAAAGAAATGCTTTTGAGTCCATGGAAGTGGTTAACTCAAATAAAAAATGCACTTAAATCCCAGTTAGTTGATTGAAACACTTTATTGATTGTCTCTCTAGATATCAGGCTGAAATAGATTTACTTTCTAAGTAGAAAGAGCAAAATGTAAGGCTGTAGGTTATTAACAAATAGAGGTTCTTTGTGTGCGAGTTTACAGAATACCAGGCTTGAGGTTTTAAATAGATGTTTTTATACATTCTTCAACAAGTACTGTTTCTTTCAGTTTCGCCTACTATTAACGGTGGATGGACAGCCTGGTCTCCATGGTCAATTTGTACTGTAACGTGTGGAAGTGGATTCCAATTTCGAAGTAGATCATGCTCAAATCCATCTCCAACTATTGATGGTCTCCCATGTGATGGAGAACCAAACGCAAACAAGTCTTGTCACTTTGATTGTCCACGTAAGATTCCACAAATCTATCTATATCTCGGGCAATAACAAATAGATTTTTCCACAAATGGCATACCACAATTGATGGGATTTGAACCTGGACTGCATGATCAGAAAGCAAACGAAGTGAGCTCTATGAAATCGCCGAATAATTCTCCAAGTCATACGGCCACCCGGGGGGGGTACTCCCTTATGTAGGCTGACAGGTATGTGCCCCTCATATGGATGGGTTTTTTTCGAAAATTCCTTAAAACTGGGTCCGATTTGTGCCTAAAATACCTTAAAAGTGGGTATAGAATCAAATTTCCTTAACATTTGGTACACAAATTCATACAAAAATCATTAAAATGGGTGGCTGAATGTGTAAAACAATACCTTAAAGGTTTATTGGTTTTGTAAAACCTCGGGGGCACAACCCTGTATATATCAGGGTCAAGTACCCCCTCCCCGGTACAGTCAAAGGCCTTCCTCCCGTTTGACTTCTGGTTTCGGCTATGTTGAGCCTTCTTCAGTACCATACATATTTATATATATTTGTCATTAATGGCAATTATGGTAAATATGGTGGATTATTACAGTTTCTGGGGTATAGCTGTACGTCTACATGCCCATAAGCTCTGAAATTAAGTTGTTCCATCGCAGCCAGAAGGCTCCTTATTAAGTAGCTGTTACCAGTCAACGTGTGGATGGCAGCCACTCCTATCTCCGACCCTATGACCACTCACCCTCATTCCTTTCATTCTGAATACTACTTTTTTATACTTAAAGCTTCATAGATTTAACTTCATAGATTTAACTATACTGATTCATATTTCAGCTGCTCCAACGAACCTTCGAGGGATAACACAAGAACAGAAATTGACTCTTGAATGGGACTTGATACCCGCCTCATCTCTCACAGAAGTGTTCAGTCCTATTCAAAACTATATTGTGAATCTTAGAGCCGAGACAGGAGGCTACACTACAAGTAGAACAATGGGTCCAACTGCAACGACAGTTCCCATTTTCAGCTTACAAATCTATACAAAATATTGCTTTACTGTGCATGCAAGGCTTGTCAGTGGTGTGGAGGGAAACATCTCGACATCGTATTGCCTTTATACGGAAGAATCAAGTAAGTAGCTGCAGAATATCCTCATTATAAAGTACTTTGATGTTGCCAGTTGGTCTAGTTGCTGTGCATAACAAATCATGTTCTATTACAGCACCAATTGGCCCACCAAATGACTTCGCTGGATTCAATACAAGTGCTTGGTGTCTGAATTTCACCTGGTCACCGATTCCAATTAATTTGGCAAGAGGAATCATAACTGGTTACTATATCTATTTAGCAGAATATGGCAGTGATCAAAGTACAAAGTATACCATTCCCGCTGTTTATAGCACTCAGATTTGCAATTTAAAACCATTTAAACTATATCAAGCAAGGATCGAAGGGTTTACGAAATTTGGGACAGGAGGAGATGAAGCAATGTCATCGGCAATCAATGTTAAAACTGATGAAAACGGTAAGAATCTGTCTTCTTCTGTGTTGCCTGTTTAGGGGCATGTTCAGTACACAGCCCAGCCATTTTCTTTGACTCTTTGAACATGCACATCATTCATGTTTACCAAAATGGCAAGCACAGCCTCTTTTAGGATAATGGAAGGCTTTCGTGGCTTGTTTTTTGATCTTTTCCCTCAACATTGCCTTGTTTTTTCCTAAATAATACTTTTTTCTATCCTTTTGTCGTTGTATTTATAAATGTATTTTTTGTTCTCCTTAGTTCTTCTGTATGTCCGTTTATCTAATTGCATTACCTTCCATGCCTATCATATATATACTATCGTTTTCCGTGTTTTCCTTTATATACCGCATTCAGCCTTCCTACCCTTCCTGCCGGCACAGAAGGTATCCTCAATAGAAAATCAAGTCTACGTGGGTATTCATTTAATAAAAGCAAGCATGCCAGTTTATCCTTCTGCCCAAATTGTACTTCATAACTGTATCAAAAATTGCTTACTTTATACGTCTCAAAATAAACATATATGATCCATCCAGTAACTGAAAAGTGGACATATATTTCCAAATGAATTCTGTACCCCTCTTTGCTTCTCTAGAATCTCTCTAATGTACCCTACAAAACAGTTTAAAATAATAGCCATGTTTCATCGACAGTTCCTGTTCAAGCACCAATGGTCTCATCAGTTCGAAATATTACATCGACATCGATCAGAGTAATATGGCAGAAATTGGATGCAATTCATTGGGATGGCTATCCACTTGGATATAAGATATACTACAGACTGAAGTCTCCTGCAAATAGTATGATCAGTGCTGTTGATATCAGTTCATGGTTAACAACTACTTACGATATAATGAACTTGGAAATATATAGAGAATACGTAGTATGGATGTCAGCTTATACATCAAAGGGTGATGGAATAAATGGCTCAGCAGTTTCAGGATGGACTGACGAATCTCGTAAGTTTCTAATGATTTTAACGCCTCTTTGAAGCATAACATTATATTGTACAGAAGTAATTAAGAGGGCTTTATGGCATGGCTAACACAACCACACAAACAGTTCTTTCCTTCTTAGATGAAGTCCTGTCCACAGAGTTTTGTCTGATCAACTCCGTCTGACTCCCTAACAACATCTCAGGATTCCCTTGCTAACAGGCCCTTTGTCTCTTTTACCCCTACTAGTACGTAACTGCTCTAAACATGGACATTTCTAACCAGCACTTGCCCGACTATGGTTATGTCTTCTCTTTAAAAGCGCCTATTTGGAGGCAAATTGACAGCAACAATCTCCAACTGAAAGGGACAAAATAAAGACAAGAGGTTGAATAAACGGACACTAGATATGTTTCTTCTAACTTTTATTGAGAAGTTTCTTGAAGACGTTTGGTACACGAAAGACAAAAAAGACACCCCCGACACCCCAGCATTGAATCAGGAGATGTTGGTTAAATTATTGCGGCAATTTAGTCTATGGTAGTAGCTGTTCAGCCTATTCAATTATGGCATTAAAATATGATAATTCGATATTATATTTTAGCTCCAAGTCGTGGGCCAAGTTCTGTATGGGCACAAAACAGCAGTTCATTCAGCTTGGTTGTTCACTGGGACAGCCTCGATCCCATTTACAGACTTGGAGTTCTGCTTGGTTATCGAGTGTTTTGCGAGAATACAAAGACTGAAGATATGAAGTTTATTGATGTCAGCGCAAATGCAAATATGGGGACGATCAATGATTTAGAACCATATACAAATCATAGCGTAAAAGTATCAGCATTCAATATCAAGGGATTTGGACCAAATAGCAGTTTGGCATATGCATTTACTGACGAATATGGTAAGTGAGTTGTTTCATTTATTGCAATCATATTTGATGATTTGATCAGAGTTGAAGTTTCAAAACGATGCATCTGCAGTACCTTGTTAGTAAGTTGCTAAGGCTTAAAAAGCCTGAATGTCAGATTGCTTGAATGCACGTTGGTTCATCTCCCGCCCTTGTCTCATTCATGATCTGCATGTAATTTAACATCCCATGGCCAGTAATTCAGCGACAAGAGTGTTGTCTCTAAACCTTCAATACTTGGGAACAGTTGCGTCTCCCTAGAAGGCTGAGCTGTTAAATCAAACGAAGACCTTCGTAAACGAATTAACACTGTCTTGCTTGATTTCTTGCTTGCCTGCTAGTAAGTATGCAAAATTAGTCAAGGCTTCGATTCCTGTGATGCAAGAGCCCCAAACCATTTCTTACGTGTTCTTAACCTCCCATAAACAAAGTTCCTAGTTCACTTGCTATTCCATCGAAGATTGCTTGTTTTCCTGATGTAGAGGTCTGTTTTGTTGGTAATCTTGGTACTCAGTTCATTTGATACTGTAAATTTAATCTTGATTTTCAGTCCTTCAAGAGCCCCAGGTGACTTCAATGGCATTAACATTTCTTCATCTGAAATCGTCATCAGTTGGTCTCCAATACCAAAGCAATACCACAATGGAATACTTTTGGGTTTTACAATTCTTTGGAGGAAAACCATGGAACCCTTTTCAACGTGGAATGAAACAACACTGGACGACAACACTTACAATACAACTGTTAGAAATCTCTCAGCCTACACAAATTATACATTTAAGATCGCTGGTTTCACGTCCAAAGGAAACGGGAATTTCAGCTCAGAGATTATCATTATATCAGGAGAAGATGGTGAGTAAATGCTATGGAACTGATTACATTGATTTACCTTATACAAGATAATCTTTGAGATAACTGAGTTGATTTCAAATCTGATTGATTTGATCTTTTTTCAGCACCAAGAAGGCCACCAGAAAACTCAACATAACAGTAAACTCATCATCAGCATTGTTGATCACGTGGGATCCGCCATCGTCAGGCGTTCCGGGAATTATACGTGGCTACACAATATCATATAAACCAATGTATACCGAAGATGATTTCAAAAGTCACTTGCTGGTTAGGAAAAGACGGAATAGAAGAGCTATAATATCCACGCCTTTGCAACTAAATGTGTGAGTAGGCCTATGTTTCACGAGCAATGACTAACTTTGATTTGGCGTTTAATTTGAGCTGATTAATTAGATGATTGGTTTGATTATTTATCGATTGGTCAAATGATTGACTGATTTTGTGATTATTCATAAAATGGTGATTAACTCAAGTGATTGACTGACTAACTGAAGTGATTGAATGACAAGCGCTTGATTTACCCAATTCATCATTTAATTCATTACTTGTTTGGTCGTTCCATGAATAATGTTGCTTTCAATGGCTGATGATCTGCCTGGTATTTTCTAGGATCAATATAACAGTTGGTCCAAATGCGCATTCGTTGCTGCTCAACGGATTGCATGGTAATACGAACTACAGCATCAAAATCCTGGCATTTACGATATTCGATGGAATGTGGAGTAAAACAATCTATATCACAACCCCAGAAGCAAGTACGTTCTAGATCTTTCTCTTATCTAGATCAACTTCATGATTTGTATTTCTAGGGAGTTTTTAATTTCAACGCTGTGCAATCCTGAAACGAAAGAGGCATCCAAAAGAGAGATACATCACATAAGCCAAGTTGAAATCGAGAATCTCTCAGACATTCCTTCAAACCTTCTGCCTGACAGAGTGCTTCAAAACCCGTCAAATCTATCATTGTCGGACTACAGTATCAATCACATGCATATTCTGAGCCATCCTTAGTCCAAATAAACTAAACCCTTGAAGGCGAAGGTGAAATGGCGTACAATGCGCTTGTAGCTAGGATCATCTCAGAAGAAGATAGATTAACAAGACCTTGAACTTGGCTGTAACCATACCGTGGGGGACCATGTCGCTTCAAAGCCCTTATTTAACGGCACTGAGATGTCAGATAAACTAACTGATCTTGCTTTATAATATTTTCGATATTTCAGTCCCAGGAATGTCTCCGATGAACGTAACAGCAACAGCAACAAGCTACCATTCTGTAATGGTCACGTGGAAACATGTTCCCCCGGCATACGCCCATGGCTATATCAACGGTTACATTGTTTTCTATCAACAAGGAAATCATAGTGATGTGACGTCATATAACGAATCGCAAATACCTGAACGGACTTATTTGGAGATCACTCACTTGGGAATTTTCGAATGGCATTCTTTCCAAGTAGTTGCTTTTACAACAGCAGGAATCGGCGTCAAAAGTGAAGTTGTTCATGAACGAACCAAGGAATGGAGTAAGTGGTCCTTTCTAGAATTCTTCTCTACCTTTATTGAAGAAAGCAAAAGCATATAAGCTCATTGAAGGATATTTAAATTAATTATAATTTACAACGTTGTTTGATTACAGTAAAATTACAGCAAAGTGTATCATTGAGGGTCGTTAAGGGGTTCCAGGGAACAAGGGAACATGGCCGAAAATAAAAAGGAACAAGGGAAAATCGGGGAAAAATCAGGTAAAATCCTCCCCATCAATCCGCTGGGCTATCAATCTGAAAAATAATCCCACAAAACTCCAAGGAACAAGGGGATTTCCTCCAGAGAAGGGGACCATGTAACCCCTTAAACGACCCTCATCAATCAAAGAAGCAAGTGGTCTAAAAACGATGCTGCGCCGTACGGTTATGGATGCACAGTATGGAAACAGAAAAGATATCCGAGACAATCATAGCCATTTTCAAAGGTGAAATGATGTTTTAGCGCCAGTCGCTAGGATCTCAGTAGTAGGTTAATTAATCGAGACCTCGACCCTGGCCGTGACGCTACCGTGGCTGGGCTCGAACCCTGACCACACTGAGCTTCTGACACCACGAGTCAGCTGGATTACACCACGACGCCACAGCACCTTCAAAGCCTTTAGTGACTCGGATAGACCAAGCCCAAAACCT
The DNA here is from genome assembly GCA_014526335.1 of Chrysaora quinquecirrha. Lineage (NCBI taxonomy): Eukaryota > Metazoa > Cnidaria > Scyphozoa > Semaeostomeae > Pelagiidae > Chrysaora > Chrysaora quinquecirrha. The sequence goes on from JACTAT010000014.1 coordinate 5,463,852, forward strand.
TGCTGCTCATTGGCGAACACTGTCTTTCTTCTTGTTCTTCTTGTTCTTCTTTCGCAGACCCTCGTTAACGAGGATGCGTCGCATATGCGAGAGCAGGACAATACGCTAGCGCCAAGGGCGCCCACGAACCGGGAACTGGTGTTTGTCGTGACGACACTGTTGGTGGTGGCAGTTTCCGCAGCAAGATGCTCACGTTTCTCTGGGATTCAGATTCCCTCCTTCTGCTTTCCCCAAAAGCCGCTGTTCCATCGTGGATGCCCTTTTGCCAGCCAAGCCTGTCCAAGGCCATGCGCTCCCATTTATCCGGATCAATGTTGCAGCGCTTGAAAGTCTCCTTGAGCAGTTCTTTGTAGCGCTTGTATATGCCTCAGACACGTCTGCTGACTTCTAATATTTACATTTTGTAGTTAGAGTATAATTCTTTTAAAACCCAGACGTTCATGCACCGAATTTCAACAGCTATAGGTAACGCAATTTTCTTTCTTTTTAGTACCAATCAAAGCGCCCGAAGGAGTGAAGGCAACAAGTTACTATTCGCCATTTCAAATCAACGTCACATGGCTTCCATTAGAATATGAATATTGGAAAGGACATCCTTTGAATTATCAATTGAAGTTTTATATCGTTGCAGTTGGAGGAGAAACTGTTCAGTCTTCAAAGGAATATACATTTAGTACTCATTTCACACAAACGAAATTTGAATTCGATCAAGGTCAACCGTTTACTCGATACGCCATTGAAATTCGTGCCCAGACTGCAGTTGGTCTCGGTCCAGCTTCAACACGAATATTTGCTGGTTTGTATTGTTTTTAACCTTCTTATTTTGATACTAGAATTTGTCAGCGCAAGAATTTCCCCAATGATTTTCCGCTTCGTAGCGACACAGCATTGCTGTTTTGTCAATAGGCCGTACACAATCTCTGTTTCTTCACGGGCATACGTAATTCTACAGTCAGCATATGAAGCCACTTGTTTTGAGCTTTCACGCAATATTCACAATCATTCATAGCCGAAAAGCAAGACTGAGATTGGAGGCAAAACCCACAATTATCAAGGCTGTTTTTGACATAGTATTCAGCATGATTATCACCGATTATTTTTACCAGCCTATACAAGCATTTGATATTCATGGGGGCATCGTTTCGGTAGAGCTCCATCTCCCATAATCGGGCAATGAGAATAAAGCTTCTCTCCTTTTTAATTGCGTAATGCGTTGGTCATAAAGGTGTGAAAAGCACTGGCCGAGCCTGCAAGAAATTGCCAGTGTCTTTCGATCCGAACAACCAAGAAACACATTACTGAGCCTATAATAACTGTTTCCAAGCTTGTGAGATTTTGTACAGAGGCTGAGGGTTAATATTTTCGATATTGCTTGAAGGAAATAGTTATTATATCATCGATCAATCTTTGAGTTGTGACATCATGAGTGGACAGGGCATTGGGCATTACCGAATGATAATGCGATTAATCAATTCGAAAATTGTTAGCCAATCAGATTGAATAAGAGAGTTGCGACCCTGACCATAGGATAATAATACTAATTGTTTCCCGATGATGGAAGAAGGAACACTCCCGAACATGTTACCCTGATAAATACTAAAGGCTTGTTATAATAAGAGGGGATTATTATATCTAATGATTAACCGCTGTTTTACGAAATTTTATCACGATAGATACCTGCAATGTTGGTAGAGATGAATTTTCAACATCATGGATGATCAATGCACCATTTTCCAGCATCGGAAAGTCAAAGGAAATGCCAAATGGTATCATACCATATATTCTGCAGACTGCACTTCAAGGATGCCAGGGACGATGCGAAACACTGAAAAACAAAACAAAAATCAATTTTGAAACTGATGGAACAGGAGCACCTTCAATCAAACCAAGTTATAAAGAATTAAATGATAAATTAAGCGTTTTCACTGATTTTACGTTCCCTACAATAAAAAACAATTTAAAAATGAAGATTTTCAGTTCATCAAATTATTGGATGTTCCTGGTGCTGCTTATATCAAACGCGAAGGAACTCCAGCTGTTGTTGGAAAGAATATTTTGTCTGCAACGAAGAACATTGCTGGAGAAATTTTGATCTTTGTTGTTTTTTGCTGGCTGTTTGGAGTTTTGATTTGGCTACTGGTATGAAATTCTTATGATATTTATTTAAATTTTCATCTTAAGATCTTCGATAACATAAGCCTTCAAGGAAGCTCTTTAGACTCTACAGATCCTTCTAAATTCATCCTGAAAAGACCTTGCAAGAAGTGCATGTGAATTGCAGCGCCTCTGCTACTCTCAGTCATTGCAACATCTCAGATTTGATCATTGCATATTATGAGATATGAGAAATGTGCCTAGAAAGTAGAATTTCTTCCAATAAATGCAAACAGTCGTTGCAATTTATCGTCAGTAAAGCTCAAGGCCTGGTTTGCATTAAGATTGTAACCATTGTAACGAATAGAACCATTTCATGACAGTTTTTGTGAATAGTATAAAGCGATAGAACCGTCTTATACCATTATCCTAGCATATGAACATATTGATGACTCATAACATATTCAATTGCAGGAAACTTGGAGGAGAGCAGACACATTCGAGACTAATCCATTACGAGGTTCTTTCGAAGGATTTTACTGGGCATTTCAAACAGCAACAACAGTTGGGTGAGCCTCGGTTTCATTAAGTCATTCATCCTTTACCAGCTAGTACAATTTGTAAGCAATAATTTAAGTATTCACTGTTTCTTTCTTTGCAGATATGGTGACAAATATCCAACTTCTATTCCTGGAAGATTACTGATGATAATTTGGGCTTTTGTTGGTTTGATTCTTGTAGCATTGTTATCTGGTGTTCTTACTAATGCATTGATAGCAAAAGAAGAAGTGGTCCCAGTCAGTCTTGGTGGAAGCCAATCAAAACCTACTATTGGGGTACGTATTTACTATATACACCCAATTTTGGATGGTAAACATAAACATAAACACTAAATGAGTAGTAGACTGAATAAAAAATGTTTTGCAAAACATTTTTTTGTAGATCGGAGCCGTTGCTGACACTTGGGAGTACTATGCCAGCATACATAGCAGTTTCGAATTCGGTAAGTAGATTTCATGACCTCTGTTTTAGATTATATCTAAAAATATTAAATGCAATTGTTACCTTTTATGAAACGATGGTCTTGCTGACCAATACTGGCTGTGGGTTTCGGCATGGTCTGTGAAGTTGGTCCCCGAGTTCATCAAGTAGATATTGTCCTAAAAAGAAGAGTCGTAATTTAACGTTGCTTTGGGGTGCTAGCGGTTGCTTTTGTTTCTCGAAAATATTATTGACAAACGGACAGTGTTTACTGAACCATCTAGACTGTGTGCGCCAAACGTTGCAGCACAACTTTGCCCCAAAAACTGGCACAGCCATGTCTTTGTTTAGGATCTTGACCTGCATGTAGACTCATACACTTTGAAGAGTGTAGTCTACACTCTCCACAACTGTCTGAGTCCGAAAGCAGGCTATAATCTGTGGAATCTATCTTCATCAAAATAGAATAAGTAGCTACCTTTATGTTTAACTGAATGACTAACAGACAGTGCATTACCTCAACAGACAAACTCTACAGCAATCCAACAAAACTAATAGAAGCAATCGCAACTGGTGAAGTGCAGTATGGCATTCTCGATCAATACACCACCACGGCATATCAAGCAAGATTGTCAAAAGATAAAGTTGCAGTTATGAGAGTTCTTAAGTTAAAAGGATCTCTCGGTATATACGCATCAGGACATGCGAGAAAATTACGTCATTGCGTTGAAAAATATGTCCAAGAAAATGATCAATATATTGCAAAGAGATTGTCTGAAAGCATAGAGGTAGGTATTCAATCAATTAATCATTAGAATCAATCCTTCTATCGATCAAGCAATCAATCAAATAATCAAATGATCAATCAATCAAACGATCATTTCAAATCATTTAATCATACCCTTGTCAAATCATTGCTTTGCCAGTCGGCCACGTAGACAATAATTTAATGTAACAAACGTAACCATTGGAAAATCAATGTAACCCTCAGTTACTCAATGTAACCATCTGCTAATTCAGGTAACCGTTAGTTAATCAACGTTACCGTCAGTAAATTCAGGTAGCAATCAGTTAATCAATGTAACCTATAGTTAATCAACGTAAGATCAGGTAATCGATGTAACAATCAGTCATTGCCTTCTCATTATCAACACAAATGTAGCCCATTCATTAAACATTGGTATTCATATCAAAATATCTTTATAGGAAACAGCAAAAAAAGTCAGCAGTGAAGTAAAGAAACAAACAATGGATTTATCGATTGAAAATAAAAAACCAGAATTTTACAGTTGGGAATCTGATTTGATGAGATCTTACATCAAGTTATCATCTTCAATATTGGGTGCATTGGTTATAATTGGATGCATTTACGAGTTATTCAAATTTATTTGGAAAAGGAAAAAGTCGGTTAAAGTGGAGCCAAGTGAAAGTAAGTGTTAATTTTCAAGTTACGAACTACAATGTTTGCATGTTGAATAGAGTTGCAGGCTGCTTATCAAGACCCAAGACATAATGGAACTCGAATCCTCTTGAAATGCCAAAGAGATGCTCAGGGAGTCTTTTGCAATATGACTCAGCAAAGCTATTCGTAATTCTTGTTCCTCTAAATTTGTTGTTTCTATTGATGAAAAGAAGGGGACTATGAGAGACTTCCTAGATACTCAAAGGGGAAGGGGGAACACAATTCGTAAGGCATTATCGAAATATATTCGAAATGGTGTATATTGAATGGCCTCCTTCCAGTACTACGTACAAATTTGCCAATAGCTACTAACAAATGTTTTGCTCTAGATAATATATTCACACTTTTATTAGCACGTTCAAAATTTCATATCCTTAAGTAATTTCAATGTTGTCGTTCTGAATGTTCTAGCTTGAAATAAGAATAAGGTAAATTCATATAGTGTATCATAATTGATAATGACGCTCTTCTTTAGTTTTATTTACAAAATTATTTGTTCCTTCTTATTATAGAAAATATCGAATTGCTTAGATTCAGTGAAACTAAGTTTGGAGCAGATGAGAAGCAAGCAAGAATATTCGCAAGAAGAAGGTGGCATATATTGAAAGAAATAATTTTTGATTCGACAAAAAATGATGATTACAAAGTACAATTAGATATATCACATTTGAAAATGAAGCAACGGAAATGGAAGGCATTGAAAGAAGAAAGGTTTGGAAAAACGCTTGAGTTTTTGCCAGCTTTGGTAACAGAAGGTCATTGGCGATTGCATCTTCAATCGATAAAGACATTTGATGATAAAGGAAAAGGGGGGAAGAACATCCTTGGAAGATTTTACAACAGAGTGATGAGAAATATGCAAATTGCATCGATGAATATACCTGGGGAATTGGAACGAGAAACAGATAGCATGATTGAAGAATTTCGTCATCGAATCGAGCAAAGATTATCAGAACTTGACAGAAAACATTTGCAGATTCTTTTGGCGAAAAAGAAACAAATATTTGAGAAATATGGAAAATTTAAATACATCAAAGAACAGGATCTTATTGAACCATACTAATGGACTAATCTACATCAAATGTTAAATTAGCTTTATATGGTTAATGTAGATGGGGTAGATTGTAGCATTAGAACATCGATATTAATAGGGTTTCCCTGGCCATTTAATCAGGTTAAAACGGCACTTAAGCTATTGCTCTACAAGGACTTAGAGTTAGAGTTGGAGAGAGAGACATGGCCGCCAGAAGCTTGTGTCATGAATGGCACCTGAAATAATAATAATGGTGATAACGACAAGTCTATCTTCTTCAAACTACTTGGTAAGCTTCACAAGATTAAACATAGGGTTTTTAAAGTGAGGAACATAGAATGGTTTAATTGTTTTGTTACGCTAAAAGTTAAGTTAATGTTCTAAAGTTAAAACGCTACGCTCGTCCACTTTTCTGATTGTCCTTCATATGAACCATACGTACTTTGTACGTGGCTGGGTTAAAAATAATCTCCAGGATCCATTTGAAAGGCTTACTGTTTATGCAGCAGTCGAAAGTAATCTATTTATGTTTAATAGCTACTAGCTCAGATTAAGTATGCCTAGGGTAAATAAAAAAGATATAGATTATTTCAGCGACTTTAACTCTCTGTTACGTAGTATGTACAATGTCTATTAATACCAATGTTTATAACAATTATTCGTAATTGTTAAAAGCAATTTGTCAAATTTATGCAGCTATACAGACTGAATTGAATTTACTGCAAGTATTACATGAAAATAAAAACAATCTAATAAAAAAGCGAGCAAAATAAAGAAATTGTTTGCAGTAATAATTGTTTATGGTTTTGAGTATTTAATTTCATACTCATTAACATCACTATCCTCATCGATTTCACTTCCACTTAGTTCATCTTCATCTGCTAATAAATGCTTCCGTCCTTCGTTTTTCGTTTCTTTCAATTTATATGGACTGACACTGTTTTTCTTGTTTCCATTTCGAGGGCAATAACAGCATGTGGATGCATTATATATGACATGTATAAGCAGATACAATGCTGCGAAGAGAAGCACCATAAACAATACAATAACCCCAGTTAATGCCTCTTTCGATTGGACGACTGTCTTAGCAACGTGCCAATACCATTTTTCTTGTATTGCAAGGACGCTTGACAACACATATCCTGAACCATCATGGGGTCTGGGCTCTAGTTTAATAGCAGCACAAAGAAGCTGATAAACGTCGACATTGTTGATATTCTGAATTCGAAGTGATTTGCGAAATGCAGGTCCTTTTGCAATCAAAAGCGAATGACTTGACTGGACACTTGAGGCATAACCTATTACAGCTTGGCGTTTATCATTCGGGTCTTTGATGCGTCGTGCGTGAATCTGCCAACCTTCGTCAGCTACTAGTATTATCGGTGTTGTTCTGTTTTCGTGGTTGAAATGAAAATGTTCTGGCAGATCTTCTTTGCGATATACCTTCATATGTTGATTTGAGTCGTTTAACTTCGCCATCAAAACATCCAAATCTTTCATATCTTTGGGTATTATGGTAGTTATCGGTCCATTATCAATAACATTATAAGCAGACTGTAATTCTTGACTGAGATAATCTTCCAAATAAATCTTCTTCTCGCCATTAATATCAATTGCCCCAGAATCGCTTGTTATGACCAAATTTATTTCATCAAACAGACCAGCATTTTTCAAACCAGCAACAAGCTTAGTGACACAATGGTCAATATCTTTCATAGCCATCTTCAATTTTTCGATGTTGTTCCATGCAACATTGCAGTTTTAAATGGTTCCTCAAAATAAGCAGCAATGAAATTCGGCCGACGTTTCATCTTGACCCATTCCAATATCTTGTCGATGCGTGCTTCCATTGACATAAAAGGACTCTTGACATCTGAATTCAGTGTTAAATCTTTGAACGGATCTGAAAGTTTTGTGCCATTTTGTCCCATGGAGCAGGAAAAAGTTAGATTAGTCCCTTTGAACTTGACATCATGTCCAGGCCAATAACATAAGGCACTTTTTGTCCCGTTTCGTTTCTCATTCGTAACCCAAATTGGCTCAGCTTCATTCCACCATTTTTCCTCAATATTCGAAACATCAAACTTCGCTCCGTTTGATAAATCTTGCATCTTATTCGCCAGCATACCATGTTTTTCAGGATATAAGCCAGTGACAAGTGTATGCAATGAAGGCAATGTTTCAGATTGAAATGCCGTTTTCTTTTGAATTGCCAAAACGCCTTCTGCTGCCAGATTGCTCAAAGCAGGTAAGTTATGTTTATATAATGTTTTCCAACCAAGACCACTGAAGGCAAGAAGTATGACAGATTTTTCTTCGTTCGCATCTTTCGTGTATTCCAAAACGAAACATCTCGTGTCGAACACCACAAAACCCAGCAATAAGAGAAATCTTATAAAAGCCATTCTTTGAAGACAGTCTTTATGGATAGAATAAATGCCCCTTTATCCGCGATATTTTCAAATGTGCGTTGAGGATATGCGAGAGAGATTTCAACTGACGAAATACAACGAAATAACGCTGTGTAAATAGAAATGGGCTTGAAACACAACTGGTGAAACAACAAAGCGTTTCTGGTGTTCTTTTCATTACACGTTGATTACAAATATGAGACCATGTGTTTTTCATGAAATGATCAGTCGACATACTGTCTTCCATGCAGCTGTGTCGATGTGACTTTTTCTTATGCTAATTTTCTATTTGAATTCGTACAGGTGGTTTTCTTTACTTAATAATACTCATGACAACATCATGCTTCAACGAAACATCCAGAACCTTTCTAATTTACGAAAATCTTCGTTAAAAGAGCTTTGCCCTATATCATTATCTGCGTCTCTTTCTAAAGCAGTTTTCCATATATCTTAGGTTTCGGTTGCTATAGAAAAAAATCGAATCTCTCTACAATTGATTGGTGAAATCTTAGTTTTGCATTCTGCTTGAGAGTATCCTTAAGCCCAAAGTGTATCGTGTTTATCGCCCAAGGGCCACTTCAAAACCAGACGTTTCCGTAAACTTTTCTGAGACGGGCGTTTGCTCTATCGCGGAAATAAAGACACGCGAATGCAAGTTCTGTGTTAAAAGAAATAAAATAAAATCTACCATTCTTCCAATTGTATCTAGTAAGCTGATTGGTTTTCAAAACACGAAACCAATCCAGCTCAACTTTTCTGATTGGTGCATTACGATCCGCATTTGGGTATAAATTCCCCTTGGTCATTTGCTTCAGTCTGTTCTGATGTTTATACTCTGCGTAGCGTCAGAGGCAAGGAGCTTTCAAGGAGGTTAGAAGTTGTTTCTGCTTTCTTTGCAATCATTTTAGAGTAATACAACTTTAGCTTTCCTTTAAGTAGGGGTAAGAAGAATTTATAAGCACTATTTGTTTTGCACTTCATGTAGGCTCTAACAGAGCTGTCTAGAGCTTCAGGGTTGAACAGCATTTAAAAGCATCGTATAACACATTATGCATTTGAAAATGTTCAAGTTGAGACTAAGATAAAGTAAAGTAAATTTAATGATAAGCTATTCAGCTTACATATCATATAGAGCCAATCAGTATTAAGAAGTGCAGCCTAGCTTTAACATATACTCCTTTACAAGACAATTAACCTGCGCATTTTGGTCTATCATCTTACAGCTTTAAACTGTTACCTTTTTAGGATTCACTTTTAGAAAAAACCAGTTTCTTGTACATGAATATATAACTCAAAGCTAGTGACAAAATGTCAGATTTCAAATTCAATTAGCAACAGCTATAGTCACATGTTTTATCAAGAAGACACTTATGGAAGTTCTCAGCAAAGTTTTGTCTTTTCAAGCTACCAAATTAAAGTCATTCATTTCCAAATGCATATAACAGAGGGATCATTTTCAGTGATTATGTCAAGTTCTTGATAAGAAATTGGTTCACCAATTGCATGATTTCTGCAGATTATTTCATCACAACTATAACTCCCATTCAACCATTTGGAAATGTTCTTCAACTTCTGTGAAGAAGGATCTGCCACAAGAACAGGGTATTTGTCAAGTCTGCGAATGAAACCTTTGATTAAGCCATACTGAACTAATAAGCGTGGATTGACTTTGAGAATTGCCATATCATGCCTTACGCATAAATCCTTGATCGTAATACCAGGACCCATTGCACAATACAACATGAAAACATCTCTGAAATTCGGCAGATGTGATGTATCATCTGCAACCCATCTTATGCATTCTTTCTGCATTTCATTGTCTTTTGATAGCTTATTTATCTCAGGAGTGAGTGCGTACATGTTTGAATGCAGAAACACAGGTATTAATGTTATTACACCATAATATAGCAATGTCTGAATTGCAGATCTTACTAAATTCAAATCCATATCAGCAACAGCAGCTATTTTCTGCACATGATTACATCCATTGATATGTTGTAATATTTGTTGTGCTATTAAATCCCAGTGTGATGCAAGTATTTCTTTTTTATCCCATAGAAACACAGGAACATGATAATCTAACACAACTGGTGGATGAACAAGACCTTGAACGAGCTTTAAAAATATTGTATTTGATCCATTAATTTTTATATTACACTCACCTTTTCGGTTTAGGCCATATAAAATATCATTTAAAATGCTTGGGATGTTTTGTTTCGTCTCCTCTTGTGAAATAAACCCAGTTTCCTGCTCAAGGGTCGTCAAATAAGCTGCTAGTTTCTTCACCAAAGCTTCATATTTGCTTGTGCAACTGTCTTCATCAAGTACAAAGCAAACATTAAATAAAAAAGCATTTCTTGAGTATTTAGCATTTTCAATTCCAACCGAGCATCCTATAAATTTGTAATCAAAGGCCTTCAGTGTCAAAAGTCTTTGCTGAAGTTGTGGCTTCGTGATAACATAAGGTGCAATGCTATCAAATTGTCCTTTGCTAATAAAGTCTTCTGGCGATTGATAAGCGATTCTAGGACCAGCTATCGGATCAAATTCACAGAACAAAATGCAACGAATTTCAGACCTCTCCTCCATCTTGTTTTCAAGTTCAAAGCTTGAGAGAGAAAGTTAGCACTAGAAGGTGGTCGACTTATGCACTTGAAGGTTGTCAAAAATATCCAAAAGGAGGCTTCGCTCTTTTTGTAGCGTCCCTGTAGCGTCCTTGTTGCTGTTGCAGAGTACAGTGAAAGAAAGTGAATGTGAAATCAAAAACATTGCTCAGTGCTGGAGATGAATGCTCCCCACTTGCATCCACAATGCCGAGACACTGTGGCTGAGGCGTCGCATCTTACGGTGGTTCCCGTTACAGGAAATCGCTATTCCCCCCATGAGTCTTCCGCCAGCCTACCCGGGGGAGGGAATATCCGGCCCCCAGACCTGCTTACGCAATGGATACCCCTTGCTTTCACTTCCAACTCATGACACTGAACAATTGTATGATAGGAACTCAATGATGTCACAGATTATTTTCCAGTCATCCTGTCGAGTCCGGTAATGTACTAAAAGCGCATGCGTCATGAAAAGTAATTTTATGGCAAAAATAATTTTCCACTAAAAAATTGTAGTTCTATTTTTGTTTCTCACCTCATTGATAACTATTAAACTATTAAAAAGTTTTTGAAATTATAAAATTAAGAAAAAAACTAAGTTTTTACGCGTTCTCATCAAAACTTCCAAGTCCACGCGTGAGCATTCTACTGTCTCTCCCACCTCTCTAGATTATCCAATCAAATTGCCAGGATCGATGGAAAGTGCGATTTCGAGCCACTTTGTGTGAGCTGTGTTGTGACTTGTGATCTTTGAACAGGGGTGCTTGCTGGGGTAAATAACAACCTCCAAAGATCAGAGAGCGAGATGTCCATCAATACAGGTATAATTGTAAAGCCGAGCTTTATGACTGCATTATCGAATAGCTTTAAGAATGACTGGATGATTGTTTTGAACGGGATTCAAATAGGCAGCTTGGGTTAGGCCTTACTTTATGTAGTCTATTTGCTTTTTCTAATTTTTGCCTTTAGAAAACTTGTATGGAACCCTTCCTAAAAGTACTAAAGAAGCCTTACAGTTGAAGGTATCTTAGTTATTTTCTGATTATTTTATAAATCATTCTGAAACATCAGAAGGGGGTTCATGCCTCTACCAAGCAAGGTAGCAATTTTTGGGGGTATGGTATGCCTCTAGGTAGTTTAAAAGTTGCCTAAATTTTCCAAATGTTTCCTATGGCTATGATATACCCGAAAATAGAAATAAAATTTTCCTCAATGTTGGTAATTAGAAATTTTTTGGCTGGTGACAACCCACTCAATTGCCCCCCAGCATGAAAACTTCTAAACTTTGAGTGCACAATTTTGCCAAAAACTGTAGAAAACAATGGCCCTGTTGTTTTGAGAACAATACCTTCTGGTGCATGGTAAACAAATTCCAGTCTGGTTGCCCCCCCCCTCTCAGTATTTACACTTTGACAAGTAGACAATTTGATTACTATTGAAATGAACTTGAGCTCACAGACCGTTAATGAAACAATATCATTATTAGCCTCTTGATGTCCCTGCATCAAAGTTCCTTGGAAACTTCATAGAAGAAGCAGCCCCCACGAAATATGAACAGCACATGGTCACCTTGAAAACCAGACCTCTGATGCTTGATTTACATAAACATACAAAAATCAAGAAAAGAAGCAAAGCAACAGGACTTACGGCAAAGGAGAAACGTGAACTTGGATTATATAAAATACCAAAAGAACAACAAAAGTATTAAAAGCCTTATTTTCCTTATTTGAATTCTAAATCAAAGAATTATAAAAACAGTATCTGTTTTCTAAACGAATTTCGTTTCATTTTGCAGATATGAAAACTTTGTCCCATTGCACAAGTTATGGACTGACTATATGACAACACTTCTTGGAATTAACCATCATTCAAAAATGTATAGTTTTCCTTATATTCTATATCTATTCATTATTGATTTCTGTGCATCTAAGAACTGAATCAATAAACTGTTTTGTATCAAAATCATTTCTGTTTTTTAGAACTTTGAAAATGGTTGAAAACAAGCTATTGAAAGCAGACTATCATGGTGCTATCTTAGAAGGTTTCTGCCAACTTCTTCTTTTGAAATAAATGTTCAAACTGATCAATATCATTGTGATTATCATTATAATCATCATAATCATTTTCATCATCATCACCATCATCATAGTTAATATCAATGTCATCAGCATCATCATATCATAATCAATGTTCTTCATCGTCAATCATCATTATCATTGTTCGAAACATGTTTTACCATTAAAAAATGTCGTTTTTCTTCTGAGATTTTCATTGTGTTATCATAGTCATCGTATGTAATAATTGTCATCATCATAATAATTACCATCATCAATCATCATCATCATTGTCCTCATAAATCATCATTGCATCCCCATTGTCATAATCATAATCATCATAGTCATCATCATCATCATTGTCATCAGCATCATGTCATAATCATCATCATCATCATAATCATCATCATCATCCTAATCATCATCATCATTGTCATCGTCAATCATCTTCATCATCACGTGGTTGTCGTTAGCTCGGTTTTACTAATTGAATTTCTTTTTATTTCAGTAATAAGTTCAAAATGTAATACATATCTGAATACTGTTGGAATTGTTTTCAAAGAAACAAAGAATATGTTTTATTTGATCACTGAAGATGATAAAGTTAAAGGTAAGACAAGAAATCCATGTTGCTGCATGCTATCTGCCCATCACATCATCTTTAAAATGCAGATATTATTGATTATTTCTTCTTTTCAAGGTATTCCCAAATTCAACAGTTTATTTCAATTCACATTGAATGATTATATATTTGAAATATTTGGAAATAACTTCAGATTCAGAGCAGGAGAAAGATGTGGAAGGAAGTTCAAAACGAAACCCTTCATGGCATTATGAATGAACGTATTAAATACAAAATAGTATGTCAAACTATTTTATTCAACCAATTTATTCATCGAACAATATTTCCCTTAAAGAAGGAAGAAGAACATGCATAAAAAAGGGAAGTTTGAGGCAGGTATTAGAGACGTTATTTTTATTTGTGACGCCTTGCTTTGTACGTTTAATGTTGGTAAAGGTTATCTGTAAGTTTAGTGTTGTTAATAAAGGCAATATAGTCATAATAGGATCAGTTAAAAGAGCATATTTTTATTTATCATCAGTACTTTTAATATCATCTTCATTATTTGCATTTTCTTCTTCAAGAAATCTCACTTTGTGACTTTCATCGTTTGGTTTTTCGTCCTGCTCATCATTAGAGCTTTCTTGAATTTCTAAACGTGGAAGTTCTATTTCTTCGGTTGCCATTGTCATTTCACGTTTTGATGGTGATCTTGTTCTTTGAGAAAAACATTGCAGAGTTTCTTTTCGTAATGATCTTGCTTCCACAATATCATCTGCAAATAGCAAATATCTATTTATAAATCGCTAAAATAGTTATAGTTAATACTTCTTGCTTGTTTTAAGATTTTGCACAGGATTTGTCATCGTTTTTCTGTTTTCCTAAAATCGCATAATGGCATTTTAGTTTGGAACTGTGTTTTGCACACGTAAAACTAAATTGAATTCAATCCTTCAACTTATTGATGTGGTTTTTGAGAGTTTCTTTACTTATCTACAATTCGAGTGCTAAAAGTTTATTTAGCATAAGTTTCTTGGAGTGGAATGCAGTGCAAGTGCAAGTACCCCTGCTAATTAGAGTGTTCTGATCTTCCAAGCCCCCCCCCCCCCAGCATTTAGACATCTAAGAGACGTCATTTAAAGATATGGACGTAACGAATAAGAATCTTAAAAACTCACCAAGCTTAGTATCTGGTTGTTTGATTAGATTGAGCGATATCTTGCTAATAAACAAGCGAAATAAATGCCAAAATCCGGCACTATATTGTCTTCTAAATAGTGGATACATCCATGGAGTCAAAACACTATGCAAAGAAGCAAGTCGAGCAGATGCGAAATCAAAACCTTGAGAGAAACCATGTCCACTAACCGCAAGACACATTCGAATCTGCGAAAGCAAAAGAAAACAATCACTAATTGGTTTACCTTAGGTTTAGTTGAATTTAGCTTAGCTAAACTTAGCTTTGCGCAGCAGTTTAGCTTAACTTAGTCTATCTAAGATTAGTTTAGATTAACTTAGCTTAACCTTGCCAAGTTTATTTTAGCTTAGCGTAGCGCATCTTAGCATTGTTTTGCTTGATTCAGCGTATTATAGCTTTGCTTAGCTTACCTTAGCTTAGCTTTGCTTAACTTAGTTCAGTTTTGCTTAGCTTTGCATAATTTAGCTTAGTGCAACTTAATTAGTTTAGCTTAGCTTAGCTTTGTATTTCTTAGCTCGGCTAAGCGTAGCTCAGCTTAGCTTAGTTTAGCGTATTCTAGCACAATTTAATTTAGCTTTGCTTCGTTTAGTTTTGCTCAATTCAGCTAAGTGTCGCTTAGCTTTAACCCAGCTTGGCTTTGCTTAGCTTTGATTAGCTTAGTTTCGCTTAGCTTTTCTTAGTTTACCTTAGCGTAGAATAGCTCCCTGTTATATGGTTTGGCTTAGCTTAGCTTAGACCTAGTTTGGAATTTCTATTGCGTTGCTTCAGTCAGTTATGTTGAACTCATCCGCAGAAGAAATTTCTACGCTAGCTTAAGATGCAATAGCTATCTACTGATGCAATACATACCAAAAATGGCAACCAACAGATCGTAAAAACTGCAACACTTGATATGCTTATTTTCAATAATTTCTCCTCTTGTTTCGGACTAAGTTTCTTCTGTAGATTTCCAGTCTTTTCTTTTTGTAATTTTGATAAAGTTCTTTGTCGGTTCACCTCTCTTTTCGACATTTGTAATGATGGTTTTATCTTTTGTATAAGACGATGTGCTTGTATACAAACTCCAATATTTGAAGCTATTACCAATAAAGTTATGCTTCCAAGGAATGCTATATGAATACTCAATAGTATGATGCTTGTTTCCTTGCGATAGTCCATGTCAAATAAGCAATAACTGTTAGGAAAGTGGAGAATATTTCGACCCAAGCCAAATAATGGCAATAAACTTAAAATTAATGTACAGAGTACGATTAAGACCAAGAATAGTGCTATTTTGTATTTACGATTCTCATCAAATGCTATCCTCTCCTTATAGCAGAAAGGGTATGACATTGCCAAGAAGCGGTCCAGACAGATCAGTGCTATGAGTATATTTGACAAGTATTTACAAAAAGTGATTGCTGTTGCATGATAATTACACGCTATTTGACCACCGATGTATCTTCCAGTCATGTGACTTATAATAGCTTGACTATACGTCAATGGCAAACCAATCAAATCGATAATACTGAGCATAAAAATTAGAATATTGGGCAGATTTTGTCTTCGCTTTAATATCCTTACAATTAAAATGAGAACAAAGATGTTTCCAGTTATTCCGATCAGTTCTGCTATTAATAAGGTTATTCCAGAAACAAGTCTGGCAGATAATGATAATTGTGGATAGTTCCATTGTTTCTTTAAATCTTCCATATCAATTTTTGATGACATTCATATATATATATAGGTTTATAAATATGTATATATGTATATGTTACTAACTTGTCTGTCATCTTTGTTTTACTAATATATGCAGCAAATGTATTGCCAGGTCATAAGATCAAAGCACTCCTCTCTTTAACCCTTTCGTCTTCATATATATTCAAGTATTATGTACGTCATTTTAAGCAGTGCAGTATTTCATAGTAGTTTAATTAAATACTGTTTTATACTTTGTGTTTCCATCGTCATCGTCACAATAACTATTTTCAATTAGATATATAAGCGTCAGACTCTTACTTATTTCACAATCATTGCCTGCTTGTAATACCAACTTTTGTTATTCTCACACAATCCAAATTCATTTCCAAATGTTTCAGTTCTATTTTTGCTTCGATTAGATTTAATTGGAAAATAAATGCTACTTATTTTATTTTTAGGTATTTTCAGCATGATAATGTATACAATAGCTATTTTGTAGCATAAATGTGCGATCGAAAGGTGAACAGGTGGGTGTTCATGTATTCATCCTAAACAATCCTTCTCATTTATTATTTATCTTTACCAGGTTTTTTCTGCATCCTTTTTTGTCATTTACGTAATTCTAGCTAATTGTCTGATACTGCTGAAACTCTTCTTTGGTAAATCACATGCATGAGCACAAAAAGAGGACAGAAAGATGGGAGCAGTTCTTGGGGAATATTCGTGCAAAAACCGAATGCATACATGATAATTAATAGTAGCTATACCAGGATAGTTAAGTTTATGTTGATAGCACAGATAGTTAACAATAAATTTTTGTATAATGTGTTATTAAATTTGGGTTCTGTATCAAGTGAACGGAGAGCTTTTCGTAGCTTGTAGTTAAGCCAAACTTTCATTAGCTTAGATAAGTTTAGCTGAGATCTGTGTAGTGGGAGATGGTGGGAGTAGTAGTTAAGCTTGTACGGTAGCTTGGTTTAATGTTGCTCAGTAGCTTGCTGAGCTTGGTTTAGTAAGTTTAGCATTGCTATAAATTTGTTCCAGCCCTTTCTGTGATCTAAGTTTTCGGTAATTGAACTCCCTTGGTATTTAAAACGAACTGATAGCAGATAGACTGCAGGATGCATGCAACATACACAACCTAGACTAGAAGAGGCTAAGATTTTGGTGAAATTGTTCTGTTTTCTCAGAAACTAACTGAGTTAGTTAAAGAGCTTGTGGATCTTCAGAAAACTTGGGAATTCCGGATCTACTTTTTTTGGGAAATGAAGTCAGGTCGGGGTTCAAAAAGAACGAGCCCAAGAACTGGAACTGAAAGATTTCTATGAACGAAATGATAATCTCCCACTTTTGAATTTTATCCGCTTTTATCCTTGTTTCTTTGAAAAAGGGGGCAATTAGTAAGTAACAGGGAGCAAAAGCAATGTACATACAAGGTAAAAGGTGAAATGGTATTTTAGCGCCAGTCGCTAGGATCTCAGTAGCAGGTTAACTAATCAAGACTTCGACCCTTGCCGTGACGCTACCGTGGCTGGGCTCGAACCCTGATCATACTGAACTTCTGACACCACGAGTCAGCTGAATTACACCACGACGCCACATACACCTTCCCCACACGTTCTGTTTGTTTGTTTTCTAGAAATTAGAATGTTCTATGCGGATAGATTAGTAGCAAGCACTAGCTGCACAGAAAATGAAACATCCCGCAAACTTTCACTCATATTCATGTGACGTCATGACCCAAAAGACGGCAGCGCCACCTTAACATTTGATATGCAGCAAAAGCAAGTAAGGGCTTGGCAACATCGTTGTAACAGTTCCTAACTGATTTCACTTACAACCAAGTCTTTTCTCAAGTTATTTGGCTAATTACAAAGAAAAAAACTTCAAGAAAGTTTGGTAATAAGCTTGATCATTTCCTATTTGTCATGTAAGCTTGCAATTGTATGACATGTATGTTTAAAATGACGGGCCTAAGTGCGGCCTCTTCAAAGGAAATTCCTCTTGAAGATTTTCAACAAGTTTCAATTTGCAAGATTGGGTCGAAAATTTATTGTTAAGTCTTGACTTTAATAAGTAGAAATCGTAAATATATAATTGAAATTTCTGTAACATATGAAGAAAACTGTCTGTGTAGGCCCAGCTGAGCTCAAAAACAATACTGTAAGAGAAGAGGGTAGATTCTCTGATTTGTCATTACTTCCTCTTTTCTATAGATAGCTAGTTTTGAATTCTTCAAAGTTTCAAAATGATGTCAGAGGAGGATAGAATGCGAATGGAACTGCAAAGGATGCAGCGGAGGGCTGATGAGATTACGGATGAGGTATGCTATGATGCCTCTTAATTGCATTCTGCTTCCAAAATGCATCAGTTTCTCTTTGATTTCTCGTGGCATGTACTACAGAAAATGCAAATAATTATTTTTCTTGTCTTTTAGTCTTTAGAAAGCACGAAAAGAATTCTCAGAACAGCAGAGGAGGTAAAATTTTTTTTGTTGAAAATTCAATGCCCTTTTCCCTAGCAGTTTTACTTTACAGTATATGCAGCATAAAGATGACATTGGATGCTGTGTTTACTGCTGTGATCCTGCAGTCACTGACCTTAAAAGAATGAACTGCTGAGTTGAATGAAATCTTGTAGTGAATCATTCCGATGAGTGGGATCCAATGCCACTTGAGAAGGGTATACGGAATGCACAACCACAAGTGCCTCCACCACTGAGTTGGCTTCATCCCTGATTATGTTGTTGATATAATTCTGATTTCTTTCTGGCATGTAAATATCTTACACAATGACTTGTTATATTTAGACGCAAGATGTTGGCATAAAAACACTTGTTATGCTGGACGAACAAGGTGAAAAGTTAGACAGAGTTGAAGAAACATTGGAAAATATCAATGCAGATATGAGAGAAGCTGAGAAGAATTTAACAGGATTGGAAAAATTTTGTGGTCTTTGCATCTGCAGTTGCAAAAGGTTTCGTAGATGCTATTTCACTTTCATTTCCTATGACAATATGGTATGAAACATATTTTTAGTCTTATAATCCATTTTAAACTTTTACAGGCGTAAAAACTTTGAGAAGACTGAGGAGTACAAGAAAGGTTTTGGAGCAAGAGAGAATGAGAAATATAGAGGTGCAGGAACATCAAATGGGGATCATCAAATAGAACAGATGTAGAAAAGGAGGATACATCCAAAAGTAAGATTTGTGCTTATTTTAATTCTAGGTTAGTATCTCTCCTTGTATCAAGGGAAAAAATTATTAAGTTAATGTTTCTACATCTTATAGGGTCACTAATGATGCACGTGAAGATGAAATGGACGAGAATTTAGGGTAAGTTTTCTTTCTCTTTGACAAATCCAGGAAGAGTAGTAGAAGAGCTGCAAACAAAACTGAACACTGTTTTTGTTAATTTTTAGCCAAGTAGCTGGCATTGTTGGAAATTTAAAGGCAATGGCAGTTGACATGGGAACAGAGCTTGATACTCATAATGTGAAAATTGACAGAATCATTGATAAGGTACTTTATGGTTTGTTTAACCAGCTTTTTACTCAAGCTAAATATCCCAGAAATGCCCTTTGTTTACATTGTTTTTTTGTTTTACCTTTTTCAGACAAATGCAAATGAATCGAGAATTGAAAGTGCAAATCAAAGAGCAAGGGACATACTAAGGAAGTAGGACATTGCATTCAGCCACAGTGGAATCTGGAATCAAATCAAAACTTTAAACTATCGTTACGGAAATTTGGTGTAACTTTTTCTATATTATGCACTTAAGGTGATTATTTGTTGCTAAATAACAATTTTGGTAGTTTTTATACATTAACGGAATCATATTATGTTGATTGCAATAATAATCATTGTAAACAAACACCTCGCAAGTGAGATTTAAGAGGGATTTGAACCTAAAAACTATATTGTTCAGATAACTTCCTGTATTATTAGATCCCGATTGATTTAGATTTGTAAATTAAATGATAAAAATGCTTATGTTTGATTTCTTTACAAGTCTACGTCTAAGTCAGTGCAACCCTGTGGCTAGTCAATTTGGCCCATTTAAGGTGACCAAAGGATAGGGACTTCTTTGTAATGGAATGTAAGGAGTTTGCACCAGTCATGTCTGGTGCACAAGACCCCTGAAAACAATAGTTTGTATTGTTCTCTAAGCTATTTTTGGGTGCACAAGCAATCAACATTCCACATGACAGATCAATCAACAACGCAAAATTTTGAACTTGTTTTTTATGCTTGATGTTTTGCAGCTAAAATGTTTTGCGCTAACCCATTTCACATTGCTGGGCATGCACTTTTATTGTTCTCGTGCTGCAAAAAGCATAAAGCACTTAGCTGTTGAATAAAATTAGGACCAAAATTTTGGCCCAAAAAATGAGACATAATACAAACGATGTCATATTTTGTAGCTATATTGCAAATATATGCATCAAATATTTTTCCAACACTAAATCAAGCACAAGTTTTCAAACAGTCAGTTTCTAAACATTGTTCAGATGTCACTATTTGTTCTTTGGTAAATCATTCTAATGGACTTCTGAAGGTCTTTCTCTTGCCAACATCAGTAAAACTGGAAGACCAAGTATTCCACATGCAATAAAAGCTAAGCTTCCAACCATCTGAGGCAGTGACTGCAAATGAAAAAAACATTTAATTAAATGGAGAAGGAAGAAAAGAATGGAAGAAATATATTTTATTAAATACAGCACAAGTAGGCTAGGCTCATATAAAGAGCCATTTGGCTAGGCCCGGATTTTGCATATCCCGGCGTGGGCAGTTTAAAATACTTACGTGAGGCTTTCTTCCTCCTTCTAGCTGTTGTGCGTCAGTTGCCATGTTTCGTAAAGTCATTCCTTGTCTGACCATACCAGCTCTGCCAAGTGCTAATCTAAAAATCCAGACATATTTGTGTTGAAACTTTGTGACTCTCAAAAACCTCTGCAACCTTTCGTTTTGTCGTCCAAGAAATTAAAGTGGACAGCGCACGCGCACTCGATACGTGAAAAGCAGCCTCGTTTCGCCATCGCCGCGAGCGGACGAAAAAAGCACGTGCAAGGAGGCGAGGGAAAACTGTTGCAGTTAATTCTTATTAAATTTCCTTCTTTTAATTCCTACCTCATAAAAGTAGATGCATTAACTGATTCTTGATGCCTATAACTCCGTAGATACCTTAACTCCTCCCTTCAACAGTATAAGGCATTTCTGCGACATGTGTATTTCTGATTTCTGAGGTCCCTTGTTTTGGCGTTGTTTGTCAAAGATGAAATGCACAATAAGCGAAAACGGTTGGGTTGTTTTTATACCTAATTTGGGTCACATGGCCATACCAATTGGAAGGCTTTCCTCAGAGACCAGAAAAGTGTTCAACCTTCCTCCAGACAAATAAACCCCTAGTTCAAAACCTTCCTCACTTAACAATGAAAATTAGGCGTGTTTCGGGTGTGGCAAAAGATTTTCCTTTGTTCTAATTGACCTTCCTCCGGTCAGTGACCGTAACTTTTTCCTGGCTCTGGCTTTCCTTTCATTAAATCGTGTGGCATGAAAAGCTTGATGCGACGGCTGTTTTTGAGAAAAGAAAACAATGATTCCTCGAGGGGAAGACAAATGACCTGAATTACGAATAAACAACTTGGTCGATAAGAGAAAGCATGCTTCGAACTACCACCACCAAGATAACAAAGTTCTTTATGTTATCTTGCCACGACGCATTCGCAAGTTTCGCATTAGACCAATGTATATTATACCATGACGTCATGAAATGAAAAGAGTGACAGATAACTGACAACTTTCGTTAAACAGACTTGCCAATTCCCCCAATACAAGATGAACTAAGGTTTGAAAGAAAAGAAACAGTCAAAAAGAACAAATTGATGTTAGTTTTGAGTTTTATTTCGACACATCCGATAATAATTTGTAGCAGCAAAAAGCTTTACTTGATATAACAATGAAACTGAATATATAGTTAGATAACTATAGTTCAATTTTAAAAACCTCTTTCTTAACATTTTCAGAGACCAGAAAAGTGTTCAACCTTCCTCCAGACAAATAAACCCCTAGTTCAAAACCTTCCTCACTTAACAATGAAAATTAGGCGTGTTTCGGGTGTGGCAAAAGATTTTCCTTTGTTCTAATTGACCTTCCTCCGGTCAGTGACCGTGTGACCGTAACTTTTTCCTGGCTCTGAACATTTTCTGTACTAGTTATTTTCAGTTCATTATTAAACAGTTCCGTTAGCTCCACTTTTACTTTCATTTTCAACTTAACATAAACTTTTCATTTAATCTCTTTGAGAGACAACACAACATAACAACAATTAAAGAAACATGTTTAAAGGATAAGTAAATGAACAAAAAAGTAAACAATTAAAGCAACAAAGTAAAATAAAAAATAAATGATCTTAGAACTAAAAACAAAAACTAGGTAGCTAGGATTTTATAACTTTTTTAAAATGCAAAGCATTTATTTAAATAACGTCTATCTTTTTTAAATGTTAAGCATCTAACAAAATGTTCTTGAAATTGTATAACATCAAACGAAAAATCTAAAACTGTGATGATAAAGTATTGATGATTTGGAGCAAGTATTTTGGCAGTGTAATGACACATCCACTACGCGATTTTTATCATAATTTTCAAAGGTTTTTCAGACTTCTAGAATAACTAAATGACTTCAAACAATAATGAATTTATTTACCCACTGGCTAAATGAAGATCATAGCGATGATGTTATTTCAAATGATCTTGCGAGGAAATGTTGCTGAAAGCAACTTGGTAATAAATAAAGTATCAAACCGAGGAGACATGATGAGGGAAATCCATTTATCTTCAACGTTTTTAGCTTCAACTTTCTTTAGTCTAAAATGTAAAGAATATTATACATTAGAAAGTACGTAACTGTTACAGGTAAATAAAATAAGCAAATCAAGGAATAATCATAAGCTCGAGAAATTCGAAATCAGAATAGGTATCAAATGAGGCATCAGATGGTAGAGTAAAGTTGAAAATTTAATTGCGACAGTCTCAAAGCAATTTTGGCGTGTCTTTTAACCCAACTCACTCAATATTCCAATTATTTCATTGCTCTCTCTCTAATAAAAGAGACCTTTGTCTCAAGAGGGGAGGGAAAATGCACCCCTTCTTATTTCAATAACAATCATCTTGCCCACAGTCCTTAGAGGTCCTTTCTCTATAATTATTTACAACTCATTTCTAATTTTTCGGTTCGTTTTCTTGCCGACCACAGCAGACATTCAGCAGACTACGCCGACCATGGAAGGCGCCTCTAACAAGAACAGCCCTAAACAATCCTTGTTGGAAGCACATACTTTGGTGCACCCTCTGAAAATGCCCATTTACAACATTCAATTTAAGCTCGGCAAAGAGTGCACGTGAACCAATTCGCACATTTCTGGCACCCTTTGTGGGGTGCTAAAATAGTACAATACATTGGTAAAATTGCTAACATACATGAAGTAGCTACCTTTAGTCTGTTTTACAGTAGACATATTGTAATTCGCCATAATTCTCTTCTTTGATCGTTTCACAGGAAAGTTCATTCAGTGTAGCTGATCTTTGTCTTGTTTGGACACCTCGTCCTAACAGTCTCTCATCATTCTGAGCCAAGCAATATTTTATTTGTGAAAAGGTTGGACGTTTAGTTTCATCTGGATGCCTACAAGAGTACAAACTTAATTAAAGAGAACCCATTGGGTATTTGGGATATTTCCAGAAAAACTCACAGGGATAAGGGATAATTCTAGACAAAATAAAGTAATTCACCATTGCCAAATGGAAAACAAGAATCTCTGGCAAAGCCTGGTAAAATTCCTGCCCATTAGAGGTCTGTCCTACCAAACCTACAAAACCTTCCAAGGAAGAAGCATATTTCTCATTGCCCCATTTGGGAAAACAAAGCTCTATCAAAACGTTGTGGCCTGATGAACATCGGTGCTTGTCATGATGATCAGTGATTATCACAGCTTATACTTTGCCAAACTGTCTTAAGAATTTTATAGCGTCTTATAAAGTCTACCAAAGTGCCAACGATCGTAACAGATAAGTGACATGCTAGAGAATGAAGTTCAGAATGAACTGAATGTGATTATACAAGTAAAATAGATTCTTACCAACAGTCAATCATGAGATGATAAATCACACGTGGGCAGTCTTTAGGAGGAGGCAGCCTGAATCCACGATTACAAACATTTTCAATCACCTAAAAATGAAAAAAATCAGTTAGAAACCGGAAACTAAAAGCTGATACTGTTTATTGATTGATTGTTTGATAAAAAAGTGAATACCATAGCCGTCTTCACAAGTTATGGGTTTCTGTCCTTAGCACCGGGGCCAACTGAATAGTCAAGGGATAATCTATGCAGTGCGGCCCTAATCCTCTCTCTTCATATGACCACACCTCTTGAGCCCTTATGCCTTTTTGCCTACATAATTACGGGTAGCTGGCGACGTTTCTCACTCTTAATGGAAATCACTACTTCTTGAAAATATTCACCTCATCATTGGACCAGTTTTCATTTTCATAAGGTTTTTTGCCAACACTCCATATTTCATAAAGAAGAACACCAAAACTCCATACATCACTTGCTGTTGAATATCTTCTGAATGCCAAAGCCTAAGAAAGAAAGCAATACAATTAAGTCAAATTAACAAGTAGAAACTAGACTATACCTATTATGATAATTATGTACTCTGAGTAACTATGAGAGCCATAATAGTGAAAATAAGGCTGTATATGCTGCACATGTCGTCATTCATTACAAATATATACAAATATATATGGTGCTGATGAAGGCGCAACATAACCTAAACACAAAAAAGTCAAAGGGGATGAGAGTCTGTTTTTTTGGAGAGTTACTCGGGTTACTGTCATACATGCTTCAAGTGATTTTGTGATTTTTCTTACACTATAAAATGAAGTTTTTTTTACCTCTGGTGCTGTCCATTTCACAGGAATTTGTCCACCTTGCGAAATATAATGATTACAGCCAATCAGGTCACGTGCCAAGCCAAAATCACCAATCTGAAATAAGGATTTTTGATCTAAAATAAAACTGTGTCGATTCTTAAAAACGCAGCAAAGAAGAAACCCACTGATGGTCCAAAAACGAACATGAATCAGAATAATTTTAAAATCAGATGTGAGAGAGCATACCTTGCAAACCATATTTTCATCCAAAAGAATGTTTCTTGCAGCCAAATCCTGGAATAAGAATTGAAATTTTACTTGAATTTTTACTACTAGACTAGTTACAATCATCGAATGACAGATTCATTCTTAGAACTATCTGAAGCATTATCTGAATGATATTTTGAACAATAAAGAATTCTTACCCGATGTACAAATTGCATGCCAGCTAAATATGTCATGCCTGCAACAATCTGACGAGCCATTCTCAGAAACACACGATGAAGATCTCGATCCACTCTTTGCAATCCTTGCTTTAGTCTGAAAGTTATAAACGAAAGATAATAAATAAACAGTTTAAAAATTAACACAGTTAGCCTGCACAGGTCTAAAGACCTATAAGAAGACAGATTACGTATACTCCTAGATGACATCCAAGTTGCAATGACTCGCTTTGACCATTAATAGTTTTGCAAAGCCTTTTGACTAGTGCCTAACATGCTTTATTGAACAAAAAACGCCACATTGTATAAACACATGTATCCTTCCAATCAGATAACTTTTTGAAAATAACAAAGTTCATTACAAAGATAAACCCTAATGAAAAATAGAGTATAAAACTGGTCTTTTAACCTTGATCTTTTTTCTCGGCTAAGATATTTTCTTAAATTTCCATTTTTCATGTATTCCAGTACAATCATTGGCTAAAAAGAACAAGGCAATACTAAAATAAACAACAAGTGCTCGCTTCAGTTTATTTGGCACTAAAGAGTAGTAGTCACATAATGTTGCAATACATATAAATATAAAATCTAAATAAAAACATTTGACTTGAATATTTCTTACTGGATATCGTTTAGTGACAACTCCATACATATAAACAACATTTTGATGAGCAAATTGTTTCATAATGGCAGCTTCTTGAAAGAATTTGATTCTTTCTTCCGCTGCTCCTGCATTTTTCATTGATTTGATGGCAACAGTTTTACTATCACCATCAGACTGTGGAAAAGAAATAGCAAGAGGATGAGTACGTGAAAAATTGTTTACAAGGTCAATATTAACAGAGTAAAGATATTGACACTTATCAAGGCTGTTTCTGGTACAGTAGCTATTAGATATGATAATCACCGCTTACCATGACAATGATATTTTTCCAGGGGAGGTTTCGGGGGGCTCCTTTTCCACCTACACCTCCCATCATTAGCCTAATGAAGGGAAATGCCGAGACGGAGCTCTCCCGAGATGTTGCCCCAGTAAGCAGTGATTACCATGCCTAAGGTCTACTCTATAATTTCCAAAGCTTCAAAGATTGATAATAATCCCAAACGTTGCACCCTATATTTTCTTAACTTTCATTTTTAACTTAATACGAATTTGAAACAAAACTTACTTTATGCCATATGCCGAGATGAACAAATCCAAAAGCACTGAGAAAGAAGAATATTAGAAATTTATTTATTTGATAACGAAATATATCCTACTCACTAACCTACTAAAGAAATCAAAAGAGCAGTAGAAACATAGTACTGTAGCTAGACATATTTTCTGAAAGCTCTCTACATCTAGAACTCTTGTTATTATGAAGCATAGGCCCAATTACTTTGTACCACATCACCTCTTAAAACGAAAGACCACACTGATATTTATAAATATGTATGGTACTGAAGAAGGTTCAACATCGAAACAAAACGGGAGGAGAGCCTTGGGCTGTTTGACTTTCAACTGAGCTTTAACGTCCACGGGTCTCTTGCAATGTTATGCCATTTGTTGAAACATCTAATCATTGCAGAATATTTCTTGCTTCATGCAATAATGTAGACAAAACGGCAAAGTTACTACCTCCTTATGGCTCTAGCAATCTGGTAATTGTGTGCAAGCAAGACTTTAATTAAGAATCGTTCTCATCAGCAATATTATCAATCTTACCCTTGTCCTAGCTTCTTTTCCTGAATATCCAAATCTTTCCTAAAGATTTCTTTATCCAATTGTGCACAGAGTTCTTGTTCGTCACTGGGTGGCTCAAGAAACTTTTCACAACAAGAGCAATCTTCCACGTCCTCCAAACTTCCGTACATCGGGGAAACCAATGTTGTCTGTGATGTTTTTCGATCAAAATACGTGGACTCCTATAATTTCAAAGATATGTTGATTTAAACAAGTTGCACGAAATTAATATCAATTCCAAAATCGTCGCTGTTTCACAAAAGGATGGATATGGTCTATTTTGACCAGGATCTACTAACTGGAAGTTTAACTACTTTGGCAATTAGAGGGAGAACGTGAAAAGCCCAGAGTGTTTTTACAGAACTCACAGTAAACTGGATATGTCTTTACTGTGTTTATAGGGCTTGCTAGAACCCTTGTTTGCAATCCCTATATTTGCAATTATTTCCTAAAGGAGACATTAATGCAAGATCGCCCAATCTTTTTACGTTGCCACACACACGTGTCACAAATAGCACAACAAGATTGTTATAACTTTAAAAATTTAAGTTAAGCCTTTTAATAAAACAAACTGTCGTTGAGACGTTGATAAACTGTACTGATTCTGGGTGTAGGTGGCAAATATAATAACATTGACAGAACGGTGATCACAACAAAGCATTTTCAATTCAAGGTAAAAGCTCCAAGTAATACAATAGATATGCATGTGGGATTTAGCTCCACATTTTATCGTTTGAAAGGATGATTTCAGATGGTCGTGATGTAGTTTGTGAATAGGTCAATTGCAATTAGATTCTTATAGCTTCAAGTCGTATAAAAGACGTAAGAGATTTTGGCAATGAAGAACAGCTTTTAGAAGAAACGAGAAAATATATGGCAGACCTGTTCGACTTCGAAATAATGGTGACTTGGAGGTGATCCAGAATTAACAGATGCACGATCATCCGGAAATTCAATTCCAGGGACAGAAGCTAATTCCATATCCACAGAACGTGATACGATATCAGACTAAAATAGAAAAGCATTCACCAAAATTAGCTATATTTTTAAGAATTATGGCAACCTTAATCAAAATATCAACAATGTTAAATCAAAAGCAATGAGACATCAACGTATCTATGTAAGCTATGATTGTTAACATTAGTCCCCTCATTATTGATTGTCGAAAACGTTTTCAAACCCCCTCCCTTGTCTGGACCGTCAGAAAATTGGGAATATCCTGAAGGGAAATAATTTTGTTCTGTAACTGTGTCCAGTGTTATCTATTGTTGGCAGGCATGCTTCATTATGCAATGGCCAGTCCCTTTGTCCCCAAATAAAAATTGCACTTATGTCTGCTCGCCCAATCAAAACTTGCACTCACGTTGGACCTCCTTATTATTCACATCCCTTCTACATTTACAACATTCACCAATTTCAACTACTATTCCAACCCCTTCTATTATTCAGGATAGTATAAACAGAGCTATAAATACTCAAAATACTCACACTATATGGTTGGATAGTTGGTTCTGGTACGTAGCTGTTATTGTTATCAGATATGAATGAGCCACTCATAGATCTTGGTCTTAAATAGTTGACGTCAAGGTTAAATCGATACATCTGACGTGTGAGCCTTCTTTTTCGATACGTGAGAAATGCAAAAACCAAAAATAAAACGAGAAGTGTTCCACATATGCCTCCAACGGCTGTATAAACCCATGGCTGAAATGCATTGTTTCTTTGTCCAACGGAATACTTGGTTTTACCACCTGTTGCATCTCTGTCACTTGTACCCTTTGGAGAAATACGAAAGAACAACATAAAGATATAAACCAGGAAAGCAAAGTGCTACCAATCTAATAACAAGGGAAACATGGTCAAATATTCGCACTTCAAAGGCTCTCGACTTTTTTAGAATATGAAACGCAGGAAAACGACTTAACATATATACTCAAAGGCTTGTCGTTTGGCAAGATGAAGGTTAAATGGTGTGTTTGGGCAAGTCGTTAGGATCTCAGTAGTAAGTTAACTAATCGAGACCCCAACACTGGCTGGATTAGGTCACGATGCCACAGCACCTTCAAGGACAAATGGCTATTCAAGTATAGGCAAGGATGAAGACCAATGTTAGCCAACGAGAAAGCAATTTGAGAATAGAGGTAAAAGTAACAGTGAAATGGTGTGGGATTTAGAAGTAGATAAACAAACAAGACCTTCACCCTGGCTGTGACGCTACCGTGGCCGAGGCTCGAACCTAGATCTCGCTAAGCTTTTGACAGCACGAGCTAGATCACCACGCCACACAGCTTTCGTCAATATGCAGTATGAACTACGAAGATACTAAACATATAAAATAAAGAATACCGAATCTGGTTTCTTTTCTCCTCCGCCATCAGTCTTTCCGTCTCCTCCGCGATGGCTGCCTCCTGTAGTTACAATGGGACTTGTTGCTGCTGTGACTGGCATTGTGCTTATTCCATCAGTTCGAATTGATTGACTTCTACACTTTCCATTCATGCGAGTGAACCCTTGTTTGCATACACATTCTTTGTAACCCTGTGGACCATTTGGCAGGCAGATCTCATTTTCAGCGCATCCCTCGTATGGTGATCTACATCGATCAGCTGAAAAAATTATTATTGTGATTATTGATGGTCACTTATGATTACTGATTGATTGTCTAATAGTTGATTAAATTATTATCATAAAGCACGTCACTGGTGCGGTGATTACATTGATTAGATACACATTGATTACTATGGTTGTTACTGACTGCTGTTGATTAATGATCAACTATTGATCGACTAATCATCAATCAAAACGATTAACATATAGCACATCCCTCGTAAGGTAATTTACATCGATCAGCAACAAATTGATTATATGATTGTTCAAGATGGCGTCACGACGAACGGACGTGTTTTGTTTCGCTGTACTGGCTGCTGTATTTTACGCAAGCTTTCTGGTCAGAAAACCTTGTTTTTATCAAGACGATGGAATCAGTATAACCCTGTTCGGCACAAACAATCAAACCGATGAATC
Source organism: Chrysaora quinquecirrha (assembly GCA_014526335.1). Classification (NCBI taxonomy): domain Eukaryota; kingdom Metazoa; phylum Cnidaria; class Scyphozoa; order Semaeostomeae; family Pelagiidae; genus Chrysaora; species Chrysaora quinquecirrha. The sequence goes on from JACTAT010000014.1 coordinate 5,494,058, forward strand.
GTTTGTGTACTCTTCGCTTTTCGCTGTCAAAACAAACTTTTATATTCGCTGGAGGAGGAAAAGTTTGCTCTGCATCTTACTACTGATTTGTGGAGACATAGAAACATGTCCTGGACCAACTCAAAGGACAACACTCGAAGATATCACCAGAATGAAGGGCATCAAAATTATTCATCAGAATATTAGAGGTTTGTTAGGCAACTTTGGGAACTTGTGTGCAACTTTGGGGAAGTATAAAAACATCGATATAATCACTTTATCAGAAACACACATAACTGACAGCAACAGTGATGAGACCACTAATCTTTTTAACATTCCGGGATACGCATTTTCTTTTAAATGCCGAGTAAATGGTTCGGGAGGAGGGGTAGCCATGTATGTATCTAACAACATCACCTGGAAAAGAAGACTTGACCTGGAAACCGGCGAAATTGAGGCAATTTGGATCGAAGTAATTCAAAAAAATTCGAAAAGTTTCGTTGTTGGTAGTGTTTACAGACCCCCGGATTCCTCCCAATACCTTCCAACAAACTTCGATGATCTTCTAGCAGATGCCCTGATTACAGTAAATGAAGCGTTCAAAGAAGTTATTCTGTTGGGTGATATAAATGCAAACTATCTTGATAAAAACAGCTGTAAGGAATTGAAATGCGTTTTGTCTTCTAATGGATTTAAACAATTAGTCAAATCCCCAACGAGAGTTACGCAAGAGACCAGCACGCTCATTGATGTTATTCTAACTACAAGAGAGGAAAACATTGCGAAAACAATCGTTACTCCCTTGAGTCTCAGCGATCATGATTCAATTGGTTGTGTAAGGAAGCTCAATCATCAAAAAGTGGATCCACGTACAATAACGTGTCGAAACTATTCTAAATACGACCCAGAAGCGTTGAAACGGGACCTTTCACTGGATGCAATTTCCCACCGGGAATGCTTAAAGACGTTGCATCTGAAATTGCCAAACCAATCTCATACATTATAAACTTATCTCTCAGGACTGGGCAAGTACCTACTGACTGGAAAATTGCACGAGTCGTACCACTTCACAAAAGTGGTTCTGCTGTAGATGTCAACAACTACAGGCCAATATCTATTTTACCAGTAATCTCTAAAGTTCTTGAAAGAGCTGTACATCATCAGTTAATGGACTATTTGGAACGAAACAAACTCCTATCTGATAAGCAATTTGGTTACCGAAGCAAGCGTTCCACCGAACTTGCAACAGCCCTTTTCATTGATTCTATCAGGAGGTCAGGCGATAAAGGACTGCTTTCCGGAGCTGTATACCTGGACTTATCTAAAGCATTTGACACGCTCGACCATAGTAGGCTTCTTGAAAAATGAAGTCATACGGAATCAATGAATTAGCGCTCACTTGGTTTACAGATTATCTATTTCAAAGATTGCAAGTTGTTAAGCTAGGTCAAGAACTTTCAGATCCATGTCCTCTAACTTGTGGAGTCCCTCAGGGCTCAATCTTAGGCCCCATCATGTTCTTGCTATTTTCAACGACTTTGAAGACTGCCTCCATCATAGTAACGTCGTACAGTTTGCAGATGACACAGTGATATACCTGTCGTCAAAATCAATTGATGAAATAGAGGATAACTTAAACAGAGACCTCGCCTCGATATCGACCTACCTTTCTTGTAACGACCTCGTAATCAATCTAAAGAAGGGCAAAACAGAGTGCATGTTGCTAGGCACTTCAAGACGTATATCAGCTGTTGCACCAAACTCGAGAGATCTAAATCTGTCTTATAATGGTACAAAGATCAATTGCACTCAGTCATATAAATATCTCGGTACCCTTCTGGATCAACAACTAAATCTCGCAGCAAATTTTGACAAAAGTATAAAAAAGCGTCAGCTAAACTTGGCCTCCTGCGCAAATTGAAGCAGTTGATGACCATTAAGGCCGCAAATGCCGTCTACACGAGTGCCATCATTCCAGCCCTGAATTACAACTGCATCGTTCAGTTGAACCTCACTCAAACCCAGCTTAAGAAACTGAAATCGATGGAGGCACGAGCTTCCTCTATATTAAAGTCAAAGACATGCAATTTAAAACACGAAATCGATAAGCATGCTATTTTATTGGTAAGAAAGTGTCTAAATGGAAAGGTGTGTACAAACTTTCACGACTACTTTATAATCAACGAACACAATGCAAGAACAAGGAACAGAAACATTCTTTTACGAATTCCGAAAGTTAAACTAGAGTTTGCCAAGAATGGTTTTTTCTTTATGGGCGCTAGATTATATAACTCACTTCCTAAAGCTATTAGAGAAAGTGCAGATGATTTTGAGAACAAAGTAAACATATTTTTTAAGTAAATTTTATTTTATATTGCAAGACATTTATAGGCTTTTATTTTTGAATTGTAGGTATATCGTAATTTATTTACTTATTCGCTTGTTATATAAATTTATCTTCTCTTAATTAGGTCAAAAGGACACATGTTGATAGCAGTTTATATTAAACTGAAATGTACATATCCTTTTAAAAAATTCATAATACATACATACATACATACATTGATGATTGCTGATGATTACTGATGAATGATTGAAAAACTTAGCAGAGCATCCTTCATACAGTAATCCACATCGATCAGCTGCTAAAAGATTGTCGAGCAATGATAAGTGAATTTTATAGCTAAAAACCCAAATGTTTCAGTTGATAAAAAAGGAGCAACTTTTACTGCAAAAGAATACTGAATTACCGTTGCATTGGTCCGCCGGCACGAAAGCCAATTCACTTATCCAAACAGTCGATACAATACTTTTAATTCTTTGACCTTCAATCGTTATCTAACAAGGAAAGAAACAAAATAACGGTGTTGGTGGTGTTGACAAAATCATACATTTACAGATGTAGCAATAAATTGCAATCAAACGAAGAAAACTATACAATGATAACAACATTCAGAAGCATGTCACGAAACTAACTTTCATTCGATTTGCTAACATGACATGTTGCTCGCAAAAAGGAACGAACAGGATATAAAATTCAATTTGTCATTTCAAGCCTGAGTAGAATCAGTTTCGTGAGACCTCCTCGCAACACTCGCCGAGACAATCGGAAACAAATGACATAATATTCAGCAATTGCATGTTGGTTGGTATGTTAATATGGTGCAATTTTTGCTGCAACTCGTCTCACAAAACAACTCATTTACTTTGCAAGCAAAACTCAAGACAAAAGTTATCAAGGAACAGCTGCTTATCAAGTAGCAATAATGCCATAAAATTGTGCTCATACCTGGAAATTGCTTGTTGGTTTTATGAAAAAATCTTTCTTCGCTAATGAACTGGTTGATCTTGAAATCAAAGCAATCTCATCATCAAATGCGGCTTGGCTTTTTGAGTCATATGATTTCATTGATATTTTTATTGCAGCGTAAAGACGTATTAGATATGTCAATCGGAAGCATATTGGAGATGAAGGAGCTGAATAACCAGGACTCAAAATCTTCGCAGAGCCAGTACTTGCTGTTTGACTCAAATACAGAAAGTGAGCTAAAAAGAAAGTTAAACGTGATATTGAGGTTCACACGAGCTCGAGGCTGAGTTAAACGAAGTATCGAAGTAGCAATACTGAAGCTATTTCTTACCTGTTCCTCCACCCGTGCTAAGATAGTTCCAAGTTAATGAGGTGTCTCTCGATATGGACCATCCACACATGCTTTGTGGTGCAATTGGACAAGTCCACGGCAGGTTTTCAAGAGGTTGTACATCTATAATAAATATGCACTTCAAAACTTTGGTATCTCGAAAATATTGAGTGAAAATTGACAGAGAGCGAATGTTGTCAATTAAAGAGAAGGAGAAATTAACAGATGATACGTTTTATAAACCAAGGGATCATTTCAACTATACTACTGCGTCTTTGTTTTTCACAAGAGTTCCTATTTTGAGCCTGAGAAAACACCAAAAAGTACACGCCAGAATTACAATGCAAAAGCAAAACACCTTTCAAAAACCCCATTTATAATTCCAAAAAAATTGACAATTACATCCATGACATAGCTAAAGCAATGAGAAGTTTTCGAGTTGTGCAAAATTTCAAGATAGCGAAAACGAGAGGCAACAACTTTCCGCCATTTTCGCTATCATTACCCATGAAATCAATGCCGGCAATTCAGGATTCTAACAAAAGAAACGTTCAATCATTGACTATGGTTCAGTGCAATGGCAAACAACGCTGCTACCATCACACATTCAAGCAACAAGGCAGCTATGAAAAGCATTCGCTTACCTTGTATTTTGCAGCATTTGGCATACGTAATCGTCTGAAATCCATTCGTACTGTAAAATCCAATAAGACCTGCGCTGGGTGGACATTCCGCGGACCAAAGGAAACTTGGATCTCTCATGATTCCAACTGATTTGGATAAATCAAGTCTTTCACATTCATTATAGTTGATTTGATTGTTGATCAGAAGGGAACATTGTAAACCAGCGATATGATCATGATTATCTTGGGAATGTCTTGCAATCTTTAATCCTGGAAAAGATTTTGATAGAGTTAGTAAGACTTCGAGATCAGAGGAAAAGATAGAAATCAGACCAAAATAAACAAGAATTACAACAACTGATGATTAAAATGAAAATTTTCTAGATCCATCAATTCTAGATTTCTCCTTCAGTTAGCAATACACTCAGATCTCCAAAGAACTCAGAAGTTCTGTCCTTCGGAAGGGAAGATAAACTAGGGGTCCGATGCCTGGACGCGGCATGCTAAGTAGGACTAAATTAGCTGAAAAGCAGGAAAAAACAGCCTACTCAAAATAAAGTAACAACAACAACCACGGTATGGCAGCATCACAGCCAGGGTCGAGGTCTCGATTAGTTAAACTACTACTGAGATCGTAGCAACTGGCGCTAAATACACAATTTCACCTTCTCCAGAACTAACCGAGATCACGTTCTGCTAAATTTGAGCACGGCCACTATTTCGTCAGTCACTGTCTATCTAGTCACATGATATCGAAGAATGATATAGTGTGATATTACTTCAAGTCATGTGATTCTCTCTAGTTTTATTGGATAACATTAATTCGTGGTTAACACTTCAATAACTCAAGCCTGGTAGTCGACAATCTTCCAGCCGTTACTTAGGAAATCTAGTTGAGACAAATTGTAATGAAACCTTACTCTCTCCAATACTAAATTATCCAATATTAAACATTTGATTAACGATTAGTACTCATATGGTATAAATCTCAATAAAGCCAATATTTAATCAGTTTATTCCATTTATAGATATATAGCAGACATTAGGATTAATCTTCGTTAACCCTTTAAGATTAAGGGCAAGGATACATTTCTGTACTTGGGGTAAGGGAGCTACATCAGAGCTACATAAAGCTTTGAGGGAAAGGGCCAAGGGGCAATTCACTACTTGATAATCTAGTTCACCCTCGCTGGGAGTCATTGCGTTTCAAACGAGATCCCACACGCCTTCTGAAAAGATAAATGCTCTTTGGAAAGGGCAATCGGATACTGGTCCCAGACGTATGTGGAGTTAAGTATGAAGAAGCGATTCACGTTTCGGGAAATCGCAAGATGTTTCTGTCATGTCAAAAGGATTCCAAGGGCTTTAAACAGATTTCTTGCAAAATGTGAACAGGGTCTCTTGGGATTTTCCCTTAAATCATTTGGGGCGACGAAACAATGTTCAGCTTGAAGTTCTACCTCACGTTTCACCAAACAACACCCAGAAGTGGATTCAGATGGGTTGAACCAAGGGCAGGGGGCCCAAAAACCCCATCAATATTGAGTTTCCAAAGAGAAGATTCGGTAAAATTCAGTATATAATTCAAGAAATACACATCTTTATAGAAGACGAAACTCAGAAAATTCTGGCCTAAATCCACTAAAAACATCGTAAGGCTCAGCCGTTCTTCGTTCTTCAGATAAAGTTTGTGGTCGAATAAGCAGAGGTAAGATATTAATGCACAAAGGGTTACCTGTCATGACATGATTATCAGGACACTGTAGATTCCATTTTTGGTCCACCTGTGATGGTCCATTTTCCAAATGCTTGATATCAAATAACGAAATGGCCAACACTTGATCAACTGGTCCTGTGCAACATTTCATGTCAGTGATCAACTGTTTGGGTCCTGGCGACCACAGACCCGCAATCATTTCTCCTGAAAAGATAAAAATATTATTAATCCTGCAAGTTCGGTTGTTTCGCTAGTTACGTCAAGGCGATTTCGAATATTTTTGAAAGTTTAGCTACATCTTTGAAACAAAATATGTTTGTTTAATCAGCTGTTGATTTGATTCTTCCTGCATTTCATGCAAGCATGGAAGCATAAAACTTAAATCACCGCTTGTTTCTAAGCAGCATTCTTGAAATAAACATTGTTGCCACCCAGTTGCATCACGAAACTTGCTTTCTAAACTGGTCCACTTTGCTTATTATTTCTAGAAAATTGAGACGTGCCCAAAGCAATGTATGCTATTACAGTCCGGAATAGAAATGCACCAATCAGAAATGAGAATCTGGATCGGTATTGTGTTTGAGCACCAATCACCTTACAGGACCAAGCCAGGTAGGCTTTCCCTTCTTTCGACAAAGAAGGAGGTTCTGCAAGCAGGCTAAAATCCTTGCCAAAAAGGCTGGGGCAGTTCGAATTTGTTCGAAATTATGGCTACCAAGACACATACCCCCTCCCCACACTCAATGATGGGGAAATTGATGTTATCAGTTGCCCAAAAATGAATCCGGGAGGGGATTTAATAATCCAAAAAAATATAGAGAAACCGGATTTTTTAGGTCAAACATGCTAATACCAAAGCGTCCCTAATAATCTTGACAAGTTGAGTCTTTGCTTTTATCCATATGAGTGTGGAAGGCGCCAAACAGGAAGGCTAGTGGTACAACGCACATAAAGCAATTAACAAGAAAAAATGAATTGTCTTTGAGCAGTACAAAACTTCTAAATTGCAAGAAACAGCGGAAACATTTTAGGACATACCTAGAAAGCTTGTTTCGTCTGACATCTTCAGAGTATAAACGTCAGAAACAGACCGAAACACTTGAATAAGGCGGAATTTATACCCAGATGCAGATCGAAAGCACCAGTCAGAAAGTGAAGCTGAATTGGCATTGTGTTTTAAACACCAATCAGCTTGCAGCATACAGCGGGAAGTCCAATAGGATCGATTGAAGAGTGAGAAAACGAATTCTTTCTGTCTATACAGAACAGACAATAACAAAAAAGATGATTCACCTGAAGGACATTGATTCTTCCATCGCAAAGATGATTCAACTACAATGTTTCCATCAACCGACAATCCATCAGGAAAAGAGCTACATGTTCGATCTGTTGTATTCGATGAAGCTTGGCTTTTACTCCATAGCAAATAAATTCCTAAAAATACAATATCAGTAGAACATAATAGTATAGAACAAAATGAAACAGAACTTGCATCGATGTTACGTGTCGTTGCAGTGTCTCATCAAGGGACGGATAGCAATGGCTAACTGATATGGCACAAAATGCGATTACGCAGGCAATAAAGCAACCTTCATTGGTAACGTACCCTGAGGTAATGTGAATGTAGATGAACAACCTATTCACTTTGAAAGGGATGCTAACACACAGAGTTCAGAAGAGTTTTCGATCTTCCTCCAGACAAAAATATGCTTAACTGCAAACATTCCTCACTTAACAATGAAAAAACAGGCGTGTTTCTGGTGTGGCATAGCAGTTTCTTTTGTTCTAATTGACCCTCCTCCGGTCGATGACGGTGCAACCGTAACTTTTTCCTGACTATGCTAATACGCCCTGAACAACTAACGTTTCGCAAGTGAATACGGAAATTCGTCAAAATTGAAACTATTCCTTGCACTACGCAAGGATATAACAACATTGGGAATTATCTTTAATACAAATCTTTAGTACGAAATAAAGACGATAAACGATGCAGTAAAATGCAGTTCTAAGCGATGCTACGAAAGGGATTGGTCAGGGATTGGTAATAGAAAGGTATTGTGAATTAAGGGATGTTCAGATAGGGTGGTACAACGCTAGCTGCAGCTAATATGACGTCACTGCAAGTCTAAGTTGTAGATGCAGTATTACATGTATGGGAAAAATGCAGTCAACAAAAGCATTTCATGGCACTTTCTTCGTGGTTTTAAGGAAGTCGTCCCTTCAGTGATTCCACTCAATACAGTTACTTGAACTTGTGAGCATCAAGACTTCTATTGCTTATGTCTGTCTTCTTCTCAGTACCAAAAAGCCTATATCTCAAAAACCTTGCGGGTCTCCCTCGGGGCACCAAAGGCTTAGGGCCCTATGGAGTTGCTCTAACTCCCAGCTTCGTCGATAACGTCACTGTTTCTCTCTTCTGTTGTTGTGAGGAACGTGGCAAAGACAATAACTCAAATTACGGATTTGCTTAAACGCGTATTGCACCATCAGAATTTGTTTGGCGTCTAAACGAGGCCGGAATCTATTTGAAGAGCAAACAGGTCATTTAGCACGTGCCCATATGAACAAACCACAAAGAATCCATTGTTCAATTTCGCCCTTATAAGTTGGCAAATTCTCGCTGCACGTAAAACCGTTGAACTCAACTTTGTACAGGTCAATGACACGCAAGGAACTGAGTTCGAAAAAAGCCATTAATGCTATCAACCAATGTCATTTGAAGAGTAGATTTATGGGCCATGTTTGAACAGAACAATAGCCATTGCTAAATATGGAAATTCCAGGCACACTAATCCATCACAAAGGAGCCGACAATAATCTTTCGATAATTCTTACGATTGTGCTCTATGAAAAATTGACAATTGTACAAGTGAATTTTTCGCTAGCGTTGTGTCTTTTGTGAAAGCAACCTTTTTCGCCAATCAAAACTACAATTTCTCTAATTAACAGGAATACTCCGACAAAGTGCCGTACTATATAATATCAAGCGAAGGCGAGGAACAATTTCTTTAATTTCCATTGACCTTAAATCCCTTCTAGCAGAGTTTATGGATATTAAGGAAAGCGATTTCAAAGCTACAAAAAGGATTTCTTTTATAAAAATTGGTGCATTTAAATAACTTGTTCAATGGCTTGACTTTACTTGCTTGTGAAAAAGACGACCCATATTTTATCATTGCCCTAAAGCTGTTATCCCTTCACAATTACAATAGCCTATATAAAGAACTATCACTGTTAAATAAAAATTACATGTTAAGTAATAAAGATTAACATTATGTTATATAAAATTTATCATAACTTGGACTGTAATCCTACAATTATCTTTAAGTAGCTAACAACAAAGACAGTTATAGCTTCAAGTCGAAGTAAAATAAAGAGAAAAAGATAGGATAAAACATAACCTTGAAACCAAAAAGATAATGATTTGCATTGCAAAGAAATTGATTATTTCTTGTTTAATCATTTTCTGAGTTATTTGACTTCCTTGAAGCAGAGATGCTTAATAAGGAAAGCAATGATTGAACAGAATTTATTCAAAGCAAGATCAAAATTGACTTATTATTTCTTATGTAGCAATCAGAAAGGTTTATGATGAATTTTTATAATCTTGATCATTTCTATAACCTTAATCAAGATTTTAACAGGATTTGTAACTTAAAACAAAAACCAGGAGACGTTTTTTGGAAGAGCCCTCTTTATAAGAGACACCAAGACATGGAATGGGTTCAATGTTCCTGAAATTTCAGAGAAAGTTGGGCTATGTACTTGTCTTTAAACACAATTTAAACATGTCTGCGAAGAGGGTAAGGGGTAACCGAGTGTCTCGGGGTATCAAGATGGTAAAATGTTGGCTCCAAATAAGATACTTTCAGACTAAAAACGATGCTACTGTAAGGGTTTTATGAAGGAAAAGTGTACAACCCAGTGGTCGAAATTACAAACTCATACATCTCCTTTTCATCTGAAGCTCCCAATTTAATTACCAGATACATATTAGATGAAAAGGCATTCAATAAAGGATTGCAATCTCCATTATTCTACATAAATTTGGTTAAGATGGTCAAAAGGAAAACGAGATGGTAGGAAATTAAGATACTAATGTTCCTGCATGTAGTAGCACTTGGCGAAAGTGGGGCTACTATAGTCTGCATTGAAAGCTCTTTGAAATAAGAAAAGGTAAGGGTGGGTTTGGAAACTTAAGCAGAAAATACCTCAGCTCCAGTTTAGAGGTATTAATTGGATTTCTGTTATCACCCCATGTTGATGAGAGGAACTTTGCACCGTTCACTTGTGGTTTATTGGGCGGCAAATGGATAAGATGGACGGAGAGTAAAGCTTATGAACATTTTCAACCGTACATTGCAAGCTTCGATGGCAATCACAAAAATTGACTTCACTTAAGTTTAGAACTTATAGCTAAATATTTTCTTACTTGATAAACTTGGTGCTTAATCATCGAGATTGCAGCTTTTGATCCTATATTGTATACATTGAACACAGAACAGATGCTACTGGCTAGGAAAGCCAAATTTAAAAACCAAGGAAGATGATTATTCGAAAAGGAATAGAAACCAATAAACGAAGATTTTGATGAGGGATTGTTTAACATCTTAGAATAAAGAAAGAATATGGAAGAAGGAAAAGTAGAGAGAGCAAGCAGAGCTATTATTAACACAAAAGCTCTAAGCTGTAAAAAGAACATTGCGTAATAATCAGAGATATCTTAAATTACCAAATCCACAATCTATGAAATTGCTGTATTTTTTGCTTACCGATATAGATATAAATATAGTTGCGTTCCATTTTTACCCATAACTTCTACACTCTACAGACCATCCAGACACATCAAGGCTTTCGACTCAAATCATAAAAGAAATGGCAATTTTCATCGAGCGCACTTTTGCTCCCTGTCCAAAGGATTTCATTTTGACAGGTGACAGATTCTCAGCATGAAATTTGTAATCCAGGAGGCGGGATGTGTGCTCAAGTGTCTTTACTTTCGATTACTTCCGTTTCATGTACGCTTCAAAACAATAGACAAACTACCCGCATTTCCGGTATCGACCAGCCCCTCTTATTGTTTCTCCTGGTTATATTTGCATGCAGCAAAAATAGAACATTTGGGAAAGAACGGATCCGATGACAGGACAGATCCGACGACCGACGTGCGGACCAAAAACAGATACCAATCGAAAACAAAATCCTCACGCATCATTTCTTTTTCCGCGCTTTTTCATCTTCGGCAGGTGAACTTGTTTGCAAATACTTATTCATCAGCTTGGCCTACTAAATTTGACAAAATCCACACTTTGTGCAGAACTTATAATTAATTAAGCAAGCTCATTAGGCCAGTGGGAAATCCTTGCAAGCTTGAGGAGGCAGATGTCTTGAATTACCGAAATTCCGATTGAACTTTGCTAAATTTATCACAAGTTAAGGGAAACATGTTCATTTGTCTAAATATTGCGAATGTATTTGACACATGTGAGCTGTAGTATTTTAATTTTTCATTAGGTCTAACACTTTTTTGTCAGCCATGATTCAGGGTAGATTAATTGAATATCTACAGTAGTTTAAGCCAGGCTTGTACTTTGCAAAAATTCGGCATAACGAGGGTCAATAAAAATGGAGTTATCTTAAAAGGGGTTATAGATTTCGTTCCCCTGTACAGCCCTGTAAGAAGGTCACTTTTGCATAAATCGTCTCGTATTACTCACCAATTAGTTAGCTTTATATCTCTAAACCTTTGTTAATAAATCATTGTCGCTTCGTGCGTATTTCATAATCCAACTACAAACTTTATGAATTTTTAAGATATGAAAAAGCAAGTGGTAGAATGCTGTGGGAATCATGTATTCTGCGTCTAAATATTAGCGTCCAATTAAGTATTTATGTCGAAAACTCCAAAATGCGCAAAAGCTGGGATTTCTACGGAGCGAAGAATTTCGTCGCAACGCACGCGTGGCACTGTTTTGTCGTTTCGTCCCAACGAACTTACTACCAGCGAACGTCGAATGACGAAATGTTAGAGTATCGTCCAGTTTTCGGGAAGAAACCTTTTGCGTCAAACATCCCGTCTGGTGGAGATTCATCCACAGTCTTCATCCTGATGCAATTTCATCCCGACACATGATCGCACATCAAATGGGACGAATCACAGTTGCAACATGCAATGCATTTCATTTATGTAACACAAAAATGCAAGCAAATGCATACTGTAAGTTTATTGGCAATCACGCAAAGATAGAAGCACAGAAAATTACCCCAGACCTATCTCTAAATATCAATTTCCAGTTCGTTACCTCGTTGGTTCAAGCGCACCCTGTCTTGGGGCCTCTAATTGCTTTCTGGTAATCGATATACGTAATCAAACCTCTTACCTAGAATGATAAATTTGATGAGCATCATTTTATGATTTCATATTGATGATAATTCACATTAAGTTTAATTTTTGTTGCATCCAATAATCACAGCCAACAGCCTTTTCCTTTCCTTGAAAATCAAAAGTAGTTCGTCTCCTTGTATCATTTTACATTTGGCTATCAAGTTGTTTGAAAATTGAGTACAGTATATTCTTACAACGTGCATGATATTCAGGGGGAAGCCCCGATCACCCAATCAATCAATTTACAAAAGTACGGTGATGTATTTTAACGTTTCAAACCACTTTTTCTACCTTTTTCTTTTCTTGCTTTTCTATTTATGACTATTTTCTTTAGGACTTACTTTTTTCTTTTTGGCTTTTTTTAATTATGCAAGATAAAGTTTCGTTTTGGTGGATTTTTAGGTCTACCAATAAACAGTAAAATAGCTGAAAATGCGTCATTAATGTATGTGCATTAATTAGAAACGTTTGCATAAATTAGATATATTATTCAGAAAATGCATAAATTAGAAAAGTTCCAAACTTTGCGCTTGGAAAATAGATTGAATTCAAACACAAATGCTTAAGCCACATGGATTTGTCATGCTAATTTGCTTGAGAAAAAAGCATCAGGGAGAATAAAAGAATTACAGGAGAATTCCATTGTGTTCCTCTTGGTTAGGGGAGTGAACATTTGAATTTGCATAATTATGCAGACAAAGAACGGAAGAAAACATTAAACAAACGGTCTGTTTGCTTCAACAAAGCCACGTTTGTAAGCAAAAAGGCCCAAAGGCGTAGAAGAAGCGGTCAGGCAGCAAAATCTTATCTCAAAGTTTAGATGATCACAATTTTGCTTCATATAGGTAAGGATGTTTTATATTCACAAAATCTTACTTCTTGTTAATTTTCCTACATTTCATATTTACCAAGCAGGCAGTTATTTTATGTCAATGTCATGTCATGTCACTCTGACGTCCCTGACTACAGAAAACTCTGTGCTCAGACTGAATGTTATTAGTTGAAATCTATTGTTCCATTCCATACAGTCGATTTTTTTAGTTTTATTTTGGTATGACATTATATGATTTTAGTTTACTATTTAGAACTTAATAAATGACATCTTTATAACGATGTAATGCATAAGAATACCCAACAGTTTAGGTTAGTAAAAAGCGGAACCATTGGTACATTGCAACTGTAACTTTTTACCATGTCTCTCTCGTCTCATTTGGTGTAACAAGATCACTGAACTGGACCACAGTTATCCTTAATTCATGTTAATTTATCTTATTTTATGTTAATTAGTATTTCCGTTTTGTATTTTAACGCGAACGAGTTACACGCTCTTCTCTGTTTATTCCTGAAAGACTACTCAACCTGAATTTTTACAAGTCACAAGAAACAAATATATCACGGGGGAGGGGGGTGTTGGTTTGAATGACACAGGTTTTGCCCTTTGGAAATTAACTTTTAGATACCTGTAATGAAGAGCCATCAAAATTCTAAATGTTTCGACCCTTTCTCATGAAAATTTTACTGTTTTAAATATATGCTTATGTTTTCTTTCATTACCGTAGTTATTTTTCTTTGTTACGGATTGGTATTTGATTTTTCAATTTTTGATTTTTAGACTGTTTTCAAACATCAATTGCGATCAGCAATGAGAATGATGCTGAGAAGTCACGTGTTAAGATTCCGAGCAACTTTGTGTTCTATCACTTACCAGCCTCGTTTTCGATTCGTAACGGAACCTGTAAAAAGAACAAAGACGATTTACTCAGTTCAAACCGAGGACAATGTTATTAAAAGCACGATTTTTAAGAATATACCAGAAAACCTTTCGGTTTATGATTACGTCACATGTGACTTTGAAGCAAATCAAGAAAAAACCGCAATCGTAAGTATGAGATATTGTTTTCCATTTTCTTTAAGAGTTTTTGAGGGTGCGAAATGTATCCAGGGAACAAAGGAACGTGGCTGGGAACAAAGGAATATCGGGAAACATGGATCAGCAAAATCCTCCCTTTCTATACGCTTGAATGTCGATCTGGAAAATATGCCTACGAAACTCCGGGGAATAAGGGGATTTTCTCAAGGGAACATGTAACCCCCCTAAACGACCCTCATTTCTAGCAGGGCATGACCAGTTCGTTTGGTTTAGCCCATCCTTTGCTCCAAAGCAACCAGGTTTAGCACTAAAGCAAGGGTTAATGATACAAATTACGCTATTTTCGGCAACATACTACACTACCTGAATACTATTTTCGGCAACATAACTGTCTACCGAGGACGGTATTACGTCTCAGTTCCCATCAATTGCACCGACAATCCCAGTTCGTGATTTTACCTTTATCATTACAGATTGATGGCATAACAGGAGAAAAATACACGTATGGATGTTTGAATTCACTTTCAAGAAAGTTCGGCTCTTTTCTCAAGAAGAAACGGTTTAACATGCACGATACTTTGGCATTATATGCTCCAAACTGCATACAGTACAGTCCAGTGTTGCTTGGTACATTGGGTATCGGAGGATTGGTAACAACTATAAATCCACAATACACCGAAATGGAACTAATTAATCAATTGATTGATTCAGATTCAAAGGTGATTGTTACAACGTCAGCATTATTGGAAACTGCAAAGGCTGCAGCAAAGCATACAAACATACAATACATCATTACTCTCCAAGATGGCGAACATAGGCAATCCGATGATGAATACAACTGGTCTCACATCACTAATGACAGCGGAGACGACTTCGAGAACAATTCCATGAAGATAACCGCGCGTGAAAATTGCGCTATTTTACCGTACTCAAGCGGTACAACGGGAAAACCGAAAGGTGTTGAACTGACGCATTATAATGTCGTATCCAATATGCTTCAATTTGAGATGTTTATGGATAAAATGCCGCGTGATACAATTCTTGGATTACTGCCTTTCTTTCATATTTATGGCTTATCACTTATACTTTTAAATGCATTGCAACATGGCAAAACTGTTGTTTCACTGCCTAAATTTGAACCGCACACCTTTTTACAAGCAATTCAAGATTTTAAGGTACAGTAAGCTTTTCATTTATCATTAGATATCTCATTTAGGGCGTTGATTTGGTAGGCATTTCGAAGGCCTTCTAATTTCTAAACCTTCTACGAAAGGAAAGGCATAAGGCCCTCTTATTTATTTCAGATAAGAATTTAACTGTAGTATAGTGACCCCATGGTTAGCACATGATGTGGCATAACTGAGGAATGAGTGAAAGTAAAGGGGTTGTAGACGGGCACGGCAGCATGATGTGAATCAAAATTCAAGAATGTTTCGTCTAAGTCTTTTCGTAAGGTCACAAGATATCACAATAACGAATATATTTTGCAGATCGACTTCTTGTCTTTGGTTCCACCATTGGTGTTGTTTCTTGTAAAATCCCCGGATGTTGTTAATTACGACCTCAGCAGTATCAGACACGTGACAACTGGTGCAGCACCATTCGGGGCTGATCTTTGGAAAAGTTTTCAAGAAAAATATTCATCAGATGTCATACTGATACAAGGTAACAAACATATAATCATATAAATGCTCTTTATTTCTCATATCCACTCGGAACTATTCGGTCATCCCTGAAATACCCATTACTATGGGGTCTCATTAATTTCAGCCTCTGGTAACTTGGCTCAATAACTGTCTGGTCTAATCGTGAATATACCTGGATATATCTACGGCAAAACATCAGCAGGGATGTTCAAGGCATCCTTTACATCCCTGCGAATTTAAGATAAATGCCATAGTATTTGTTTTCATCCAGACCAAATTTTTCTATTTCAGTTTCTTCCTCTCGGATTCAAACGTGTGCTCTTTACTTCTCATATCCACTTGGAACTCTTTGTTCATACCAAAAATACTCATTACTACAAAACGCTGGGTGTCATTAATGTCAGCCTCTGAAGGAACTTAGCTCAATAGTTGCTTGGTCTAATTGTGGATAGTGTGGCAAGCATCAGTAGGGATGCTCAAGGTATCGTTTGCATCTTTGTGAAGTTAGACAAATGTTTTCGCCAGGCAAAATTTCTCTATTTAAATTTCTTCCTCTCGGATTCAAACGTATGCACAGATAGCGTTTACACGCCGTTTACACGATAGAAAAATATACGGATATAAAAAGATCGGGTACGATATTGGTATCCTTTCGTGGATTTCATTGCGTTAACGGCAACGAATCGAAATGGATCAGCTTTCTAATGTACCAGGAAAGATACGATCCGGTTTCCAAAAAGGAACGGAACCAAACGTAGTACCCATGTAAACGAAACACATATCGTGACCTTTCCGGGAACGGATCTATTCCTGTGAAGGCGGTGTTTCCTTTTTCCCTTCGTAACTTGCTCTAAGACATCTCGTGGTGAATTTCAATTTAATTCCAACTTTAAGGTTATGGTTTGACGGAGGTGAGTCCAATTGCAACTATTACTCCAGCTGATGAGAACATCAAAATTGGTTCAGTTGGAAAGATTCTTCCAAATTCAGAAATCAAGGTATCTTTTGTTATTCACATTGTCCTGTGGTCTTTCAGTTAAAGGGGATAACAAAACTACAATTGCTTTTTGCTGCTCAGGCATTGCATTGATCAACATAATCATGTGAAAGATGGTCTTCACTAGAGACGCAAGTAGCTACATGCACAGACGCAAGCATAAGGATCTTATGAAACAATGAACAGAGAATAAACAGATTTTGAGTTGTTCATTTGTTTAGACATCCAGAACGAGACGTTGTATTGGACAATCTCAATCATAGTCATAACACCACTTTTGTGCCCTCTAAAACTGTCCAGGGAGCTCAAACGTTTGTGCGAAAGGAGTGAAATGACCCTCGCATATTACTAGCATTTCTACAATCATTAGATCCATTATGTCAAATTTCGGTAAATCGGTGATTGTTTGATTTCAATTGATTTCAGATCGTAAACACGGTGACCGGTGAAAATGTCGGTGCAAACTCAATTGGGGAAGTAGCCATTAAAGGTCCTCATGTCATGAAAGGTGATCTCATTATTTATATTTATAAATTCTACTTTATTCTGATTTTTATATTCATCTCTTATCACAAATTAAACTTGCTTTGATTTTTCAAAGGTTACTTAAATAACCCAGAAGCAACGAATCAATGTATATCTAAAGATGGATGGTTCTATTCTGGTGATTTGGGTTATTTCGATGAAGAACATGACTTTTTTATTGTTGATCGTTTCAAAGAGCTTATCAAATATAAGGGAATGCAGGCAAGTATTGCAGACTAAGTCATAGAAACTAAGCCATAGATAGCTCTTGACTCAATGAAGCCTATGCCAAACGATCAAAGATTCTCGGTCAAACATTTGAGATTTGGTTTGCAACAATGTTTGACCGTATGGCCTTGTCACAAACATTGCTTGACAAGCTTCGACAAGCTACGTAAATAGGTTTTGCAATATTTTTGAGGAAGTTCATAACATTGTTTGATAAGTAATGTTTGAACATCGCCGAACATTCAAACATTTTCTTCACAGGAAAATTTCACGTTTGACAAACGATTTTTGATCTTTTGGCCAGGGCTTAACAATGCAGAATCGCATTTGAACACTATACCAGGCATTCGTAAAGTGGAGACGGAACGTAGATAGATACTCTGTAATATGTCTTGTTTATTCAACAGCAGTCCAACATTTAATGGACCTTGGCTGAGGCTTTGAATGAACGCATTTTTCAAACAGTATATAAGCAGATATATTAACTGATCAAATTTGTACTCACATACTATATTTGTTGTTTTCCACAGGTTGCCCCGGCAGAGTTAGAAGACTTTCTCATCGCCCATTCGAAAATCCGAGATGCGGCTGTAATAGGGATACCAGATGAACAAGCAGGCGAATTGCCAAAAGCCTTTGTCGTCAAAGATGGAGAAATAACTGAAGAAGAAATAATAAAATATGTTGAAATGTCACTTGCACCTTTTAAAAGACTACGAGGTGGTGTTGAGTTTGTTGATTCGATTCCTAGAGCAGCAAGTGGGAAAATATTAAGAAGAATTCTGCGAGAAAAGTAGTGATTAAATCACATTGACTTCTCAAGACTTTGAATATAGAACCCTTTGAGAATATTCTACCATTAAATTTAACATGTATGACTCTCTATGAATCTATCCACATAGATTGGAGGTCCCGCTATAGGAGGTTTTAACATGCCATATCTCAAGTAATCTTTAAAAACATATTCCCTATCCCCACGATCACTAAAATAAATAACATCAAATTCTATGTTAAAAATATTGGTAATGTTACTTACCATGGTTTTCTTTGTTACCTTTTGTTAATGGAGTTTTTCACACCCTTTGTCTTGTATCACATAGTAGAATCAACATCAGCGTGCCATTGTATGTTGTTGGGGTGACGAAGAACAGTCAAGCTTCTATGAACAAATGTTTCCACCATCATGACTTTGGTCCTCCATATTTACTGGTTAAAGACAAACTACACACAAAAATGCTATTTTTTTATGTGAAAATATCTTACTGCATCTTTACTTATTGTTATCGTCCACTCATTCCTAATACCCAGAATAATCTTTATATTATCATTAAGGGAAATCGTTTTACATTTTATATTTTGGATGAGTGGCACTCTAAATATTGCAAACAGTCAAAACACAGAATATCCCTATTCTGTGGTCCAAGCTAACAGATCTTTCAGAATTCTATCCCTTTATTTTACTTTGTGTCTCTAAGGCCTCAATACAGTTACAATTTATTAAATTCTTATTTAGTTACTAATATAGTATGTCTTTGACAGACATGACTAAAATGCTAAGCTAATTAAGTTAGAGTAACATCTGACTTTGCTGTATTTGAGTTTGTAGTCGATGATTGATCGTTATTTTCAGACAAAATAGTTGGTGTTGCTCCCTCAGTGATATTTGTTACCAATGGTACAGGATTAGCAGTGATGGTAGTGTTGCTGCCGTCTGATGATGGTATGATTCCTGCATCAGTTGTATTTTGAACCGGCAACACTGCTGAGGTAGTGGCGCTAGATGTTGCCATTAAAGGTGCAGCGAATGTTGGTGTGCCATGACCAGGGTGATCAAGTGATTGCTGTGTAGTGGCAGCAGCCGGTATTAATGATTCAGGTATTGAGGTATCAATGGTAGCAGCTGATGATGCAGGGGTTGTGCCTGGTAATTTACTCGTTAATAAAGGAGCTTGCATTGATGGTGTTGGATGATAACCAAGATGAAGATTTGCCAGGTTTTTCTCTAAATCTTCAAGGAAAACACGATAGCATCAAACTATAGCTCGTTTGCTTTCTTGTGTACTTCATTCTAGTGTATATACGCCTACGAATGGCGTTTCAAATCAATTCGACGTATTAATGAAATAATGATCATGTAATTGATACGAGAGAGTTGGCAATTGGCCTATAGACTACTTACCAGTCTTTGTTTGTTGTCCGGGTGTCGAATCTCCAACCAGTGAAACCTAAAACGAAATCATTTCGTTTCTAAATGTCACAGCTCCAAATGGAACACATCCATACAAGTTTGTCCTCCCTCAAGAGCTAAATACACTGATAACTGTAACTAGCTTCATTATGTTTATATTTATATCGTTCAAGGAAATGGAGCTTCTTTAAAAAAAATATTTTTTACTGAATTTATCTCAATAGAGATTTTAATGGACAAAGAAGCATCCCCCTTATATTTCACGTTCATCTCCTTCTTTGATTCAGTGTTTTAGGCTCTAGTCAAAAGTATGCTTTCAAGAAACCCATGATAGGAAGCTGAGCAAAAATTGGCTGCTTTTTACGTTTAAATTTTTCCGTTGCGTCTTCTATGACTTGGAGAACACTTACAGATAAGGACTAAAGATGTTACTTACTTCAGAAAATCCACCTTCTGTATGCGATGTAGGAATAATTGGTGCTTTTAATTCTGAATTTTCATCTCTTATTGGTATTCTGTGTAAATAACCATATCCAATGCCACATCCAAGGCTACAAAAACGTTTAAAATTACAAAACAGCTAATCAAATATACAGAATAACGAAAAAAGGCAGAAACATCATAGGGCCTACTTAATAGCTTTCTTCGTCTGAAAGTCCTCAGAGAAGAAGCGTCAGAAAAGGATCGAAAGCGCTATCCGATGATTTTTTACAACTCAAAGACCTTAGTCAGAATAATAAAAGCTAGAAATCGATACAAAGGGCGGAGATTATAATATGATGCTTCTCAAAACAGAACTAAAAGACCAAAATTGCACCAAAACTGTCCAAATTCATTTCAAATGCTAATAATTCAAAACCTCTTTGCATTTGACACAAAACAATTATTTTTTATAGAATTTATTATTTTTTTTAAGGAAATCAAACCAAACTTACCTTCCCTCGCCTCCCCAGTTCGAATTTGGTGTAATGGTGACCTGAACAAAAAGAGATTTTAAAATCAATATCAAAGTTTTTAAAATACGAAACAAATAAATATACATCAAAATAAGAATTGATTTTTGTATAAACTGTACCTCTCTGCAGCCATCAGTCTCTGCGTTGTAAACATAGAATTTGAGAGGTTTGCCTTCCTGTCCTTCGATAAGTGTGAAAAAATCTTCAGCCTGAAGAAATGAACATAAATTCTAGTGTCTGATACAATTTAAAACATTTGAAACATTATCAACCCTAAACATTCTGTCGAAATAGTCAGTCAAAGTTCAAAAAGTTTGTGGGCTTCAATTTCATAACCATTCGATCTGACTGTGACATGCCTACAGTGTTGACCAATGAATCATTTGTATATACGTGAAAACGAGACATAAACTGGTTCAAATTTGCCATAAGAAACATAGAGATCAGGGACATTCTGCATCCCTTGCATAAAGAGGCCCTGATGATTCTACCAACGGCAACATCCAAGTTAAAGAGCAATGTTATCATAAGGGATTCTTGCAATGCCATGTTCATACCTTTCGGAGTTTTGAAAGGCAGAAGTGGATGTTTGAAACAGAGAGACAGTAAAGGACAGGACCAAGTGTCCAATAATATTAGATATAATAAAATATGATGTGATCTTTTTACCTCATGTAAAATTGAATCAGCGCCAATTATATAATCTGTGTTTGATCTTAATCCTGCAATGTCAGCTGGTGAATTCGGTTGAACATCCTGTAAATGATTAAAGTCATTATCAATCAGCGAATTGAAAAAGAAAGGAATTGAAGGAGATACATTTTTGTCCCATTATGGGGAGTTTGAATCAGTGCATGTGAAAAGCAATACACTGGCTCTGTGCAGGCAGAAAAAAGGTTTTGTTTTCTCCTTTGTGAACTCTTCAACCAATGCTGTCACTGATGCCATTGTATCATGTAAGCTGATTGGTGTTCAAACACAATACCATAATTACCAATATTTCCAATTGGTGAATTTCAATCCACTTCAATGTTTATTCTGTTGTATTAGATTGCATCTGTTGATTTCTGAAGTTTTTACTCTATGGACAGTGTCAGAAAAAAGTACTGTAAGGTTTTTTAAAGAGGCTTCTGTTTTTACTTCAACTATCTTTTATTATCTTTAACTTAAAAACAATCCTCTGATAAGTTCATTCAATATTCAATATCTGTTTTAAGACTCAATACCTAATTACTCACCAGAACATGCCATACATTCTCATTTGCTCCTTCAAAAGAACAAAATCTTATGCTGACACCTGAAAAATAATTTTAATAAAATTTAATAAAACAGGTGGCCAGAAGCTCTTAACTGAGGCACAGAAATTTTTTGTTGAAATTTCACGAAACAACAAACAAACTTACCTAGTAGACCCTGACCTCCCCAGAAGTTACTTGGTGTGATGCTAACCTCTAAAAAGAAAAGACATGACATAATTTACATCTTTATATAACTTATGCATTGAGACACAAATCTTGAAATGCCAAGAAGAACAAAGCTGGAAATCACCAGGGTCTCTGGAATGAACTACCACATTCATTTATTGTAGCAATCTCCATGGCAGATATTGTTTTCATTCAATGACATTGTAACCTAAGTGATTAACTGTGTTTTTGCCTTTTTAGAGTAAGCACTATAGTGGCTTATCCACCATGTGGAACTTCTAGACTTAAACTATCTTAAGACATTGAGTTTGACTGAACTTTAGGATAGCAAAGAAAAGTGGAAGCATCTTCAGACATAGATCATACCCTTTGTTGAAAGATGTTTCTCCTTTTCTTCCCAATTGCTGCTCTGTGCCCCCCCCCTTGGCTACACTACTGCCTATCCAAATCTATTTTCATTGACAACTAGTTGGCTAGCAAGCTAGCATTTGGGTAGTACCTTAAGTATACCATTCAGACTATGCCAAAGTATACAGTATAACAATTTTTTTATTAATAATTACCTCTCGTCTTTCCAGTCTTGCTGCTATAAACAACCATTTTCACTGGTTTTTCTGAATTATTTTTCAAAACGTTTTTCAGAGAGTCATTGTCAGTGTCCTATAAAGCAAAAACATAAAAACTATAAAACAGCTTTTGAACCATAAAACTATTGGCCAGATCTTATTGGTGCAAGAACAACTCTCGATAGTTCTTGTCACTGTTCTTTTGTTCTAATGGTGGGTCAGGTCTCACTGCCATAGGCCCCATTAACATGGGTAAGCAATCTTACTGTTCCAATCTCATTCCAATTTATGGAACAAAATAATTAGTTGTTCACAGGGGGACAGAATGATTGCATACTGGTTTTGATTGCCATTCACATGAAAATGACATCATTCCATTGAATTTTTGCCAACAAAAATAAACAATAAGTTTAGCAAAATGCTTTACAAAACTTGACAAGTATGAGATCTCAAGGGAATAACTCTTAGCAAAAACACATGTGCTCTACCAAAAAACTGTATTGTTCCGTTTTCTGGGCCAGCTACTCTGTTTACATGGGAACAAAACAGACTGATTGCATACCATTCCATTTTTTGGATCACTTTTAAAAGCATTCTGATTTCTGAAATGGAATGATACGATCTGTATCGTTTCCATGTGAATGCGACCCCTGAGCATAATGACTTTTTGAATGAAATGACTTGGAACGCTACGCAAAGTTTCCCTTTTAACAGGGCCATCCAGGGGCCATAGTCTGCATGTGAGTCTTGGACAGTGAATATTTAGCAGCAAACAGAGGATTAAGGTCTGGTTGAACATCTCGCATCTCTGTAATTATGCACATCTAAGAAACTGTATGATTTGAACAAAGACTTCTTTGCATGGAAACAAAATAACAATAGTGCATTGATGCATGAAATGATTTGAGCAAAAGTATCTCATGCTAGTCACACATTCTGAAGACTGGCCAAAAAGTACTCAACTCGACATAGCGTGTACAAGGAGAGGACAATGGCATAATAATATAATACTAACCAGTCTAATATTTTCAACCATAACAATGAAATCAAAGAAAGGTTCAAGACCAGCTTTGTATCCTGGGGAGCCTTCCTGGACCTGTGGGAAAGGAAAATATAAATAAGCAATTATTAATCATTACTACAAAACAAAAGCACTTTATGTTTATATAGAATTCCCTTTTTGCCTTTATACTGCCTATTTTAAGCATGGAGATTTTAGAAATACTACAAATGAAATCCTGGAAACAGTGAAATGATTCATTTCATTTTCATAAATCATTAAATAGAAGGCTGGCTACTAGGTAATTTAAACGGCCTAAAAGAAAAAAGTAAAAGGGCCTGACAAAAAAAAAGAACAGGCCTCACACAGCCTCAGGCTATGATATGTTTCAACAATAATAATACGAACCCTTAAAACATGATATCCTTCTGTTCCACCTCCGGGGATTTCGTTTGATGATGAACCAACTCCCATTTTCACAAGACAGTGTTATTTATAATATTTCTCCTCAAGAAACAAAGTTGAAATTAGTCCGCCATTCACCTTCTGTTGATATGGTTGACGTGTCATGCTACAGAATTCAAACGCGAACAAACGCGGGAACTCGCGTTTAAAGAATACCAGCCTCTGTATGAAATCGAGGATTGTGAAAAGCACCACTTTCGGTCCCAGCATGCACTTCTCTCTTTTTAGACCATTCCATTTTTGTGAACATGGCGGTGAGTTTCTTCACGTGGCGTTTTGCTCTAAAATAAGACTTTTTTATATGCGTATCCGATTTAATTTGCGAAAATAAAAGTTTGAAATTGATTATTGTACTCAGAATTTTAAAATTTACTTTCATTTGGCAAGATGTTTTCGTTTTGAATAAGGAAACAAGTCCTTGCAAAAAATTGCAAAATAAAAAATGGCTGCCTCGACCCTCCTTTTAGTCCTTTTAGCCTACACTCGCTGGTTGTGGCCTAAAAGCAAGTGTATAAGACGCAATCGCTTTCATTCGTGTATGTTTTAATTTAACCAAAAAATAAAAGGGAATTTAACTTTGATTTTTTTTCAGGTTACAAAGGAAGGAAACAAAAGTGACAATGTCATGAGAGACATTTGCATCAAAAAACTTTGCCTGAATATCTGTGTTGGTGAAAGTGGTGATAGGCTTGTCAGAGCAGGAAAAGTTCTTGAAGCTTTAACTGGACAAACTCCTGTCTTCTCAAAAGGTATCAATGTCAGCTTAGATCTGAATCTTTTGTGTTGTTTAAGTGCATTTATTTGCCTAAAAACAATTTCTTTGCAGCTTTTAATATCTACCCTTTCCTTTGAAATTATAGCCAGATTCACCGTTAGATCTTTTGGCATCAGAAGAAATGAAAAGATTGCTGTCCATTGCACAGTCCGAGGGCCAAAAGCAGAAGAAATCCTTGAGAAAGGGTTAAAGGTATAAACATTTATCCCCCTCACATTTTTGTGCTCTTATTTGAATTGGAATAAAGTTAAAATTTTTTGTGCATAATAAATTAAAACTGATTTTAAATGGCATCCAAGTGTGCAATCTGAAAGGAATTACTAGTTGAGAGGATGTGTCACATTATTTTAACAAATATATCCTGTGTGTGCCACTTGTGTATTCTCTCTCATCTAGCTTGCTGGTTGATGACCTTGAAGCCATGTTGATGCACCTCACTGCAATCAGCATTTCTTGCAAAGAACAAAGCTCAAATGCTTATCCCTTAAAAGTTAGGTTGGGCACTGAACCATGTTTGGCATTGAGTGGATTAAAACATTGAACCCCTTTACCAAACTAGAAGCTTTTTTGTGCTCAGGGAAATGCATTTCTGGGTAAAACAATAATCCCTATTGTTCCTTGAACAGCAAGAAATTCATTCTGGTTGCATGAGGATTGAGAGTGCAAATCCCTAGACCATAAATCTGCAATTTTGTGGATGTTTTGCAGAAGATAATGCATGGGATCCCTGATTTATGATTGCTTGTTTATTTCCAGGTCAGGGAATACGAGTTGAAGAAAGGAAATTTCTCTGCAACTGGCAACTTTGGATTTGGAATTCAAGAACATATTGATCTTGGAATTAAATATGATCCAGCTATAGGTATCTATGGTATGGACTTCTACATTGTGCTTGGCAGGCCTGGCAGCAGAGTTGCAAACAGAAGACGATGCAAGAGCCGTATTGGTGCAAGTCATAGAATGACAAAAGATGATGCCATGAAATGGTTCCAGAAAAAGGTAGGTGTCATACTGATGGCAAAATGAAAATATAGATCTTTGTTTGTATTTTGATTTCTAATGAAAGCAACTTCATCTAACAATGTTTATTTCTTCTTTTTTCAGTATGAAGGAATCTTGTTGCCTGGCAAATAAAGAACAATTGAACTGCAAATATCATAAATGTTTTCTATTATAATGAGAAGATCGAAATGCAAGTCTTTTTCTATCTTTCCTCTGCTTTCTCTGCCAATGAAAAACATTCTAAATAACTAGCTGCAAATAACTGCTTCCCAGTTGCAATAACCTTCACTGCAATATAGGATTGTTTTCAACTTGTTCCATGCTAACACAAATATTGCTAAATTTAACCTGGGATTTGCATTTTTCTTGAAGTGAAAAACGAAATTTTCAGGAAAAATGTCTAATTAAATCTAAGATGAAATAACGTTGAATTGCATGCAGGATTTTCACTTGACATATTCTAGTCAAATAGGAATGATATACTGTATAATTAAGAAATCAATAATATGCAATTATAGCATCCCAAAGGCGTGAAAAGTAAGCACTCTATAAGTATTGCGCAGCTAATCATTCAACTCAAAAACAATGTTGACAAATTTAAAATGGCAAAATTTACTACATTTGATCTCCCTTGCAATTGAGTACCACATTTCAAGCGCCTCCACCCTTCTTTAATTGACGCGCGGTGCTTTATTTTAGGAAACATGATGACGAGCGAAAAACAGTCCTTGAAATGTTTGCGGAAGTCGAAATGTTTGAAAATCACACCTCTTTGTCACTATATGAAGATTTGCAAAATATAAGAAAATTTAATTAATATTGGTACATTAATGCTTTTATCTTGATTCAGTTCATTTATTAATGAAGCTCAACTGTTTCACTAGAAACTTTTCAGAGTAAAACTCGATGACGTTGCAGAGTTTTTCGAATCAGCAACAAGTTTGACAGCTTTTCTTCTTTTGAAAATAAATCGTGGTTTTTGCAGCAGCAAATTCTGCGCAAGAATCTTCTCAATGATCGATTGAAGATCAAATAGGCAATAGGAGTGGTGCAAGTGTCAAGCGCACTTAGGAGAAACAATGCAAATGTATACCATGAGTACCAGTGATCCAATTTCGCTTGATGATCTTCAAAAGCAAAGTATTCTATGGTATGGAGAATCATTAATGGCACATGAGCAATCGAAAACCCAAATGACATGATTGCTAAAATTGTAAAGATATTTCTATTTTCATTTGATCGTTTTTGGAAATATCCTGATTTCATGTTGTTGCGAAGTTGTGCCAAAGATTGCTTCATTTTATGTTTCAACATAAAATAACAATGATACAATATATTGCAGGGAGAAGCAACACAAAAAGTATCGAAATTAACCATATTTCCATTTTAACTTGGCAAACGTCAATTGTTGTCAAACTTTGTGCCGTTTTGTAGCTTGTGACGGTCCAATCGTAGAACTTAGGGATCGCCATTAAACCACTTGAAATTACGAATACAACCATGCAAGCACAGATTGCCACTTTTCTTGAATCATTTGTGTAAAATTGATTTCTGCTTATAACTTTATAATGAATATTTACTAGAAAACGATTATAAATTCACTCATCAGATATGCCACTGCACCAGATTTGGATACAATTTTGCAGCTTAAATTTCCAAATGTCCAACTTCCTTGATAATAAGCAGCATACGATACAACCAAGAAAAGTCCAATTTTGAATAAGTTGAATAACGTTAATAGTGATATTAAGATTTCATTTACTGTCAAATGGTAATTTTTCCAACGACGTAATGAAAAACCAAGTAATAAAATGTTACCTGGTAAACCAAAAATAGGAATAATACCACTTATTACAAGGTACTCGAAGTGGCTAGGCTCTTGCATATTTCAAATCGTGATCTCAAATCTCAATCTTTAGATTCAAAATAGAGCAGTTTTTCAAGCAAAATGCTAAATCTGTCCAATTCTTTTAGTGAAGAAATAAGTATTCGTACAAATATTTTTTGTGATATTTATACGATTAGTTTCCATGGGTTTTCTCTGCGAATAATATATTTTTTCAGTTTTATAGCTCTATAGTGATTGCTCAACTGAAAAATTATTTGTTATCATTCTCTGCCATTTGGCTTCCTACTTTTTTGTCCTTGTAACCCGATGCGCTAAAATCCAGAACAGATTCTGTATTGTTTGTCGACATTTTGACCAATCATAGTGTTCAGAGATCAATCCGACATTTAAGTTTCTGTCAGTTATTGTAAGTGTTACAGTGCTTTCAGAAGCTTTCAGAGCCACCTTTGGAGCTGCAAAGAATTTCATGGAAATTCAGCTGATTTAGCAAGTGGGTGGAGCAGTTACACGTTTTTTTTTTTATAAGAACACTGAAATTGAAGAAAGCCATGCAATGTTCTTAATTTTTCCGATTTGAAGGCTCAAAATGTTCTTAACAAGTTCTTAGTTATCTTGCTCTTTAAAAAGCTGTTGTTTTCAAATTAAGTGATTATTGCTACGAAAAGGGACACACGTGTAAAAATGTCACATATATTCACGATGATTGATATTTCACCTGTTTTTCTAGAGTTGAGAACAGGACAGCGCCATTTAAGAAAGTAAATTTTAATTTGTTTCTAGCTTCACAAGCCTTGTAATGTTCTTAGCATGTTCTTAACTTTTCAGCCTCTGAAGCCTTATGTTCTTATATACTTTGTTCTTATAAAAAAAAAAACGTGTATAGCTGCACTAGATAGAGAAGGGGAGAAGTTGCTCTGTGTATAGAAGTTGCTCTGTGAGTCAGGAAGACCCACAATGCTTAACTGCAGTTGCATACTTCACAAAACTGTGTTTCAAAAAAGAAAAATTCCTCCAAACAGGATAAGAAGATATTTAAAGTATCTAGTAGAAATACAGTATTTATCTTTATTTTCAATATGACAAGTATGTTTAATTTATCTAGTGACTATCAACTTTTGTATTTTTACTATAAGAAGATACTTTATCATTACGATCACTCTTTTGTAATTTTAGTTAGCTTAAATTTTAATTTCTTTATTTTAACACGTTGTTATTTCCGCTTTGTAATTTTAAACAATGTAAGTAGGTTAAGGGCTGTCTCGGCCTAGATACCTTGATTATAAAAAAAAAAAAAAAAGTATATACTTTCTTTTGTTTTTCAAATGTAAACATCGTGACAGGTGACAGTTGATCATTGATCTCAAGCTTCCTCAAAAGCTCAAAAGCCAGACAGGCCACAGGAAGGGCAGAGGACACAGATCGAAGTTCGGGCTGTTCGGTTAGGTGGTGGATAATTTCTGTTATTCAAGATGTCTTGCATAAGGTGGGGAATCGCTGGAGCAGGGAAGATATCATTCGACTTTTGTCTTGCATTAAAAACCTTGGATGCCAAACATCACTGCATAAAAGCAGTAGCTGCTCGCTCAAAGGAAAGAGCGAGTGAATTTGCTGACAAATTGGAAATCGAGAAATCATACGGATCGTACGATGATTTGTTTTGCGATCCAGAAATCGATGTTATTTACGTTGGAACCGTCAACGCAAATCATAAAGAATCATGTTTAAAAGCTTTGGAAAATGGCAAACATGTTTTGTGTGAGAAGCCAGCTGGTCCAAATTCAAAAGATTTAGAAGAAATTTTGCAGAAGGCCAAAGAAAAGAATCTTTTCTTCATGGAGGTATTATGCAATTATACGAAATCCGGGGTACTACTGTATGCCTGATGAAGTAGTAGCAGCTGGATTTTCAGCATCCACAGGTCCTGATCTAACAAGTAGTGTTACGCTCCTTTACAGTGGACTAAGAATGGCACAAATTTTGATTTCCGGGGGTACGTTTGTGTTTGCATTTTCGTACGTGGTAGTTGCAGTGGTATTCGTAGTTGTAGTCGTAGTGGTATTTATAGTTGTAGCCAAGTGGTAGTTGTAGTGGTATTTTTAGCTATAGTCGTAGTGGAAGTCCTAGTTGTAGTCGTAGCTATAGTAGTAGTTAAAGTCGTAGTTGTAGCAAAGATTATGCTTGCAGAGTTATAGTCAAGTGGTAGTTGTAGTGGTATTTTTAGCTATAGTCGTAGTGGAAGTCCTAGTTGTAGTCGTAGCTATAGTAGTAGTTAAAGTCGTAGTTGTAGCAAAGATTATGCTTGCAGAGTTATAGTCGTAT
The DNA here is from genome assembly GCA_014526335.1 of Chrysaora quinquecirrha. Classification (NCBI taxonomy): domain Eukaryota; kingdom Metazoa; phylum Cnidaria; class Scyphozoa; order Semaeostomeae; family Pelagiidae; genus Chrysaora; species Chrysaora quinquecirrha. The sequence continues at coordinate 5,524,213 of JACTAT010000014.1, forward strand.
TGGTAGTCGCAGTGGTATTCTTTGTTGTAGTCGTAGTCGCAATGGTATTTCTAGTTGTAGTGGTATTTATAGTTGTAGCCAAGTGGTAGTTGTATTTGTAGCTATAGTCGTAGTGGAAGTCCTAGTTGTAGTCGTAGCTATAGTAGTAGTTAAAGTCGTAGTTGTAGCAAAGATTATGCTTGCAGAGTTATAGTCGTATTGGTAGTCGCAGTGGTATTCTTTGTTGTAGTCGTAGTCGCAATGGTATTTGTAGTTGTAGTTGTGGTGGTATTTATAGTTGTAGCCAAGTGGTAGTTGTATTTGTAGCTATAGTCGTAGTGGTAGTCGTAGTTGTAGTCGTAGCTATAGTACACACTTTTTTTTTTATAAGAATACCTTATTTTTTGCCGAGCCTCGATTATTCTTAAGCTTATTCGATTTTGAACCTGAAAGTATTCTTAAATTATTCTTAATCATCAATGTTGTAAATTGGCTTCATATAGCTATTTCCACTTTTGAACAGAAATTCTCGTGGTGCCATAGATAGATGGCTGACATTAATAAAAAGAGTTACTGTATGAAAGAGTCAGACAGGATGTATGCATTTCAAAACAAATACAGTAGCCTGACAATCACACTTATTGTACCGTGTAAAAAACGCAGAGAAATAAAAATGATTCTCGTCAAGCTTGAGCCTCAGATTATTCTTAAATAATTCTTAAATTTCATCAATTTTGAGCCTGAATATTCTTATAGACTGTATTCTTATAAAAAAAAAAGTGTGTAGTAGTTAACGTCGTAGTTGTAGCAAAGATTATGCTTGTAGAGTTATAGTCGTATTGGTAGTCGCAGTGGTATTCTTTGTTGTAGTCGTAGTCACAGTGGTATTCGTAGTTGTAGTTGTAGTGGTATTTATAGTTGTAGCCAAGTGGTAGTTGTAGTTGTATTTGTAGCTATAGTCGTAGTGGAAGTCCTAGTTGTAGTCGTAGCTATAGTAGTAGTTAAGTCTTAGTTGTAGCAAAGATTATGCTTGTAGAGTTATAGTCGTATTGGTAGTCGCAGTGGTATTCTTTGTTGTAGTCGTAGTCACAGTGGTATTTGTAGTTGTAGTTGTGGTGGTATTTATAGTTGTAGCCAAGTGGTAGTTGTAGTTGTATTTGTAGCTATAGTCGTAGTGGAAGTCCTAGTTGTAGTCGTAGCTATAGTAGTAGTTAAAGTCTTAGTTGTAGCAAAGATTATGCTTGTAGAGTTATAGTCGTATTGGTAGTCGCAGTGGTATTCTTTGTTGTAGTCGTAGTCGCAGTGGTATTTGTAGTTGTAGTTGTGGTGGTATTTATAGTTGTAGCCAAGTGGTAGTTGTAGTTGTATTTGTAGCTATAGTCGTAGTGGAAGTCCTAGTTGTAGTCGTAGCTATAGTAGTAGTTAAAGTCTTAGTTGTAGCAAAGATTATGCTTGTAGAGTTATAGTCGTATTGGTAGTCGCAGTGGTATTCTTTGTTGTAGTCGTAGTCGCAGTGGTATTTGTAGTTGTAGTTGTGGTGGTATTTATAGTTGTAGCCAAGTGGTAGTTGTATTTGTAGCTATAGTCGTAGTGGTAGTCGTAGTTGTAGTCATAGTAGCACTAGTAGTAAGTAGTATTAGTCACATTTGTAATAGTAGTTCTAGTGGTAGTAGCACTAGTGGTAAGTAGTATTTGTTGTAGTAGTAGTAATAGTAGCAGTAGTAGCGGTAATTTAATTGTCTCTTTCAGTGCCCTCTTCCTCCTAAGTCCTATGCTAAATATGGAATCCCAAATCTTCCATGTATAGAAAGCATGTGTGCCTATCTATCAATCATTTGTTCTATATATTTATCACTATTAACGATCTTTTCTGATGTTTTACAGATATCAATTTGCCTAATGAAGCAACAGTTTTTGGATCAGAAGGAAAGATAGTGGTAAATGCACAATTCTGGGCTCCATCAAAACTCGAGATAAATGGAGAAACCAAAGAATTCACTTTCCCAGCTACCAAATTTCCTGGAAATTATCTCAATAGTTGTGGGCTAAGGTAATGAAAATAGCTAAAGCTGAAAAACTTCGCACATGTAGAGCTTTTGAGTGATCTTGAAATTCTATGTTCTGCCTTTTGTTTAATCCTGTACATTTATTGGTTTTTAGATATCAGGCCGAGCATTTAAGACAATGTCTGTTGGAGAAAAAGATTGAAAGTGATGTAGTAAGCCATGATACAAGCAGAAGAGTTATGAAGTTGTTGGAAAGAATCTTGGCCAGCCTGAAAACTAAGAAATAAAGCGTTTCAAGAGCTTTTAACTTTTAAAATGTTTCAAGATAATTGCTTAAGTCTGATTAGATTATAAAGAAAGTATACTGTTATTGCTAACTTTGCAATGTTTGCATTTTACAGTATTTTCACAAGATGTTGTTTCTAAGTTACTAGTCTCATTATGTCTATTCTTTCGTGATTCTTTTCACTCCTCAAAGAAGTGTATGTTAGAAAAAGATTTCTAAAGAATTTAAATGAAAACAGTAGGATTTCCAGTAAAGGTGTACGGGATTTCCAAGGGAGGAAGACGAAGCCGAAAACGGTTTGGAAAGTGGGCGTGGCAGATAGAACACCAGATAGAGGCTGCTCTTTGCAGCACGTGACTACTGTGGAGGTCTGGAGGAAATGAACACAAGACGGAACAGATTAGGACGACAGGACAGAGGCCAAGATCAGTCGTTTTGCTTTTTGGTTGTGTTCTCCTGAGGACCTCAGCTGTGGAAGATAAGATGATTTGTTTAAATTGGGGTATTGCTGGAGCTGGGAAGATATCTCACGATTTCTGTCTTGCTTTAGAAACCTTAGATAAAAAAGATCATTGCATAAAAGCAATAGCTGCTCGATCAAAGCAAAGAGCCAGTGAATTTGCAAGTAAATTCAACGTTGAAAGGAGTTATGAGTCTTACGATGAATTGTTCTCTGACCCTGATATTGATGTTGTTTATATTGGGACTGTCAGTTCAAACCATAAAGATCACAGTTTGAGAGCTTTAGAGCATGGTAAAAATGTTTTATGTGAGAAGCCTGCTGCTATGAATTCAAAAGATTTGGAAGAAATATTGCAGAAGGCCAAAGAAAAGAATCTTTTCTTCATGGAGGTAGGTGGGCAAAGGGGGCGTGGTCGAAGAAAACTAGGGCGTGATTGTAAGATAAGAGTAGCGTGTAATGTCAGTTTCAGTTTTATGGTAGAGACAAAAACCTTTGTTGGAAATAATTGATGGGGGGGGGGGCTACTGCTGCAATTGCATATGGCACTCAGAATAATATTTCTTACAAATTTTAATAGGCACTATGGACCAGATTTTTACCCTTATACAAAGAAGTGACAAAGGCAATCAAAGATGGAAAAATTGGAACTGTAAAGGCAGTTTCGGTTTCATTTGGTGTCAAGGTACTGCAGGAGGTTGAAAGAATCATTAACCCTGATCTTGGAGGGAGTGTTATGATGGATATTGGTATATATGCAGTTACGTTTGCAGATATGGTATTTTCTGGTTGCTTACCTGAAGAATTGCATGCTGTTGGGTTTAAGGCACCATCTGGCATTGATTTAACAAGCAGTGTTACTCTGATGTATAGTGACCAAAGGATTGCACAACTTTTTGTTGCTGGGAGTATGTTGTTATGAAGCATCTTAACTTAAACGAAACTGATTGCTGATTCTGAAGAACTGTCGTTACTTTTATTGCTTACTGTAATCTAACAGTGATCTTTTTTGATACTTTAAGATGTGGATTTATCAAATGAAGGAACAATATATGGATCAGAAGGAAGGATTGTAGTGAAGGCACCATTTTGGTCGTCAACAGTAGCAGACATAAACGGAGAAATAAAAGAATTCCCTTTTCCTGAGACCAGATTTCCAACTATCTTCCCTAATAGTGCTGGACTAAGGTAACTCAAGTTTCTTGTTTGTGACATAGTTTTGTGACTTTCTCAAACTTTCACAACATTCTGTATTCTGGTTATTTATGTGTTACCATTTTATCTTCAAGATTTGAAGCTGAACATGTACGACAGTGTCTTCTAGAGAAAAAGATTGAAAGTGATGTTGCAAGCCATGATACAAGCCGAAGAATTATGAAGCTATTGGAAAGAATCCTTGAAAATCTTTCCTCAAAAAAATAAATGATGAACAGTTCTAATGTTGATTAAAGTAAAGTCCAACGAGATTATGAGCCAAAATTTGATTTATTTTTTACAACATAGGAGTCACTGAAGTTTATATCTCTGATAAAGTTGTAGCCTTTAAATTCTCTGCCAATTTAAACATAAAAATATGAAATGATAATGTCTAAAACAGAGATCATTTTCTCACGTTGATTTTTGTTCTCCAGTTAACGTCAAGATCAATAACTGTTGCAGTTTTCTTTCTCAACTCAAGAAGGCTCTGAGGAACGTTAAGTGGATTCAAGGAGGAGAACTTTTTATCATTGTTCTCTGCAGATGTTTTTGAAGCACTGGATTGGTTACTTTCTTTTGTTATTGCATCTTTTGCATTTTCGTTTCTCAGAACTGAAAAAGCTTCATGTAAGAACTCTTTTTGAACCATTGTTAATGAATTGGCAAGTTTATTGACTAGCTCATCTAGTAACCTAAGAACTGCCTGTGCATCGATAGGGGGGAGATCTGGCAGGTCACCATTTCTCAATAAGGTACTAAGGAAATTATAGATATTTGAGTAGTTAGGGTTACATTGATTATAAAAAGACGACTGATTTTGGTTGATTTTTTCAAGAGCTGCAACTGTCATAATTTGTGGAATACTTTCTTCAGCTCTTTTGTCTTCAAGAGAGACATTTTTCTCAGCCAATTCTATCCAGGTGTCTAATGGAGCTCTATCTTTAAACTCAGGAAATGGTTTTCCTTGCTCAACCATTCGATTATATTTTTGGTAACCCGTAATATCAGCAGTTTTCTTTGTGTTTCCAACATATCTAAAAAGTGTGTGAGGGTGTCTCATGATTTTCTCACTCTCCAAAGCTTCAGCAAGGCGACATCTTTCTTCAATCGTCCAAACACTGCTTTTGTCAACAACAACTCGCTTCGACTTCTTTGGCTCCTCTTTTTCTTCTTCTTTAACTCTTCCATGCTTCCTTTTTGACGATCGTGCTTTTTTCATGTTCAAAATGTTTCTGGGAAAGATGGATTTCTTCTTTCTTACTTTCCTTCCATTTCCCCGCCAACTTGATGCAAAATGCAAAACGTTCGTTTGTGGAACATGCGCAGTTGCACACAAAGACTTATTGAGCGGGGTGGTAGAGTGTGGAGGAGCCTCTCTTCCTCTACTCTTCCTCCCCGTTTCCTCTCTTCCTCCCCCTTTCCCGAGAACTGCGAAGAGTTCATCCTGCGCTAGCGGAGCCTCGTTGGACGTGTTGTCTACTGTCTAGGTAATAGGAGCATATTCTATCCTGGGTCAGTTTTGTTTTTTAATTGTATTATTGTATTCCTCCCACCTTTCCATTTTTAAACTCAACTTTCAGAACCCTTTGCACACAACAGAAGGGGCCCAGAAGGGGCTTATGGCTAGGGGTTTGGGGTTAACGGCTTGAGAGCTTGTGCCACCGGCCCATGCTGCAAGTGAAGCGACAACAACCACAACCGAAACGCAGCACAGCACAACTGATGATGTAGCAAGCAAGAAAGCAAGGCCAACCAGAAATATGCAAAGATGAGTACTACAAATCGAAATTTGTTTATTTTTTTCTGCCTTGTAGCAGCCTGTTCAATTATATTCCTCACAGCAGAGATGTACAGAAATTCTGACGACGAACAGAATCCTAAAATGTGCCAGGAAGACACTGAATCACACGAAAAAACAACCCCAAAGAAAGAGACGTTAGGCCAAATGAAAATGCTTTTGCCAAAACGAGATGAGGCCGTATTGTCAAAGTTGAATAAAAAGATAAACTCATAGAGGCTGCCACAGATCCATTACCATTGTCAGCTGACTGCCAAAGTCCAGTGTTTTTGGCAATAATTGTTGCATCATCTCCTAATGCATTCAAAAGAAGGAATGCCATAAGAGGAACTTGGGCAAATCTTCATAAAAGAAAAGACCCTGATTTTCTGAAAGTAGTCTTTCTTATTGGAAATTCAAAAGATGAGAATTTGAATAAAATGATAAAAATTGAGATGAAGACGTTTGGAGATATCGTCCTTGGATCATTCAATGAAGATTACAGAAATTTAACTTATAAAACTCGCCTTGGTTTAAAATGGGCACATTTCAACTGCCAGGCCAATTATATTCTTAAAACTGATGATGATGTGTTCATCAATACATACGCATTGACATACTGGTTGCAAAATCAAGCAAGAATGAAATTTTATAGTGGATGGTGTAATTTTAATTCACCAGTTGTGAGAGATCCTAACAATAAATGGTATGATATATAGCCCCCCCCCCATTACACAATAACGTTTTTCTTGAAACTTGCTTACAATCCCATTTGCAATGCATGGCAAATTTCAACCAGATCTTGGGTGTGCAAGAGCCCCTATCCTAAAACCTATTGTTCTATTGAAAAACTAGCATGTTTGAATACCCTACTCTGCAGCATGGCTAGCAATGGTGTTTTGTAAGATAAGTTTCTGCAAACAATGCACTGCGTAGGATGCAACAGCAGTGATAAGTTGTCAATTGCAAGAAATTGCAAGAATGTTTCATGGAAAGTAGAAATTGTTCCTAATTAGACAATGGGTTGCAATTACAGCATCAATCATATGTTAGGTATTGTCTGTACGGTGGAGGGAGCTTCCCATTGGTTTTACTGTACATTGTATACAGTACTATGTTACTATGTTTGGAATGTAGGAGAGGGTGATCTAAATGTAGTAGGTAGTAGAATTTGTAATGTCTAAAATCATTTACCACCCTGTTCTTGAATCTTTCAAAAATGTTATTGGGTATAAATGGCTTAATCAATTCTTTGAATATTGATCATTGATATTTATCTTTGTTCGTTAATAACTATGATATCTAAATATAATCTTATTTGTTTCCTAGGTACATTTCCCCAGATGACTTTGCCGGAGCATCATACCCTGGGTACTGCCTTGGTGGTGGCTATGTCATTTCAAATGATGTACTACGAAGAATCATGAAAATATCTTATGGAAGAAAACTCTTTCCAATGGAAGATCTTTATGTTGGTTTTATGGTGAATGACTTGAAAAATGTGCAACCAAAAGATAACAAACAAGGGTTTAATTTGATATTTAACGGCATTCAAGGTTGTGCTTATAATAATTTGTATTTAGCACATCCCGTTAATCCGGACGAGCAGTTAAAAATTTTATTAGAAGCAGAACTAGCACAAAGTACATGCTCTCAGAGTATATGATCTAATATTTCAAAATGTATCTATAGTATTTGGGTCTTTCGGCCTGGGACCCCTTAAAATGACAGCAGATCTTCAGACCATCAAAGCTGCATTGGCAAGAGACACCTTTTAATGCAAAGGCCATTTAACTGTTCGAAATGGCGAACGAGATTTCTACTAAAACAGAAGGATTTTCAAGGGATTTCGTTGAAAATCATAGGACTTCAAGCAACGATATTTGCAAAAAATGAATTGCCCCTCGTTTTAATGCTAATGTTATTCACAGTTTTTCGATGCACAGAGGACCCATCCATCCTTAAATCTCTCCCATTCCCATCTTAATGATATTCATGTTCTTCATAGTGTACAAAATTTAGATTTTATAAATTAAATGTTACTATTGAATTAGAGCAACTAGATTTCTAATCTTATTATCATAAAGATGTCTATTATATGTAGTACTACAGGCATTTACTAAAGGTTACGAACCGTTCATATGTTTTCGTTATTAAGAACCGAATACATAAACGAAAAATCTGAATGATTCTTGAAATGCTTATCTTCGTGCAGCCACAAACAAAGGACAAAGCCTTCTCTGGGAAAGGGAATACTCTATGTATAGGATTAGTGTCCCGCCTTTATCTATTAGTTTGTTTAATTTAATAAGTATCATACCCTTATGGGGCCTCATCTATACCAAGAACGGAAACTCTCCCACTTGAATGTTTTTATTGCGTAATCACTTTAGCAGGTGCCCCAGTCTTCCTCTGCGAGGGAGAAATCTGATAATGATCGTTGGCACGACCACATGACAGAATCATCCTCTTCCCTTCCGGGTTACTGTTATGTTATGAAATTTAATTCCATCCTTGTCTTTCTAGTTTTTGTAGGTTTTGATTAGATGAATAGACTGGTGCTTTGCTTCTACTGAATTCCAGGAGATAAATTTTTATGACGGTCGCTTTTGCTGTTCCAGGTTTGTAAGGATATAAGTAAAGTAAAGTAAGGGGTTTATCTGCAAAGTGATTCTTTGCTGTGTCTCTCGTGTTTGTTTCACTGCCATTGACTGTGACCTGAGACTGTCGTGTCTCAGCCCCTGCATACATGTGTGAAAGCAGGCAGATCGGTATTACTTTACCCGTGCAGAACTTCATGCTGTCGCTATTGGTAAGAACTTTAGCATTGTAAAGTCTATTAATTAATCACTTGTTTTTCTTTTCCATTTAGATGAATGACATGGAGAAAGAGCAACTAATTGGAAATGAGGAATTCGCAGCAAATGTTTATGATAATTCTGCGGCTCAACGCCCTGCAAGTCGACATCATGTTGGCACTGAAGTTGCATTTCATAATGTCTCTTACACAGTTCCTGTTAAATTCAAAGGGGAAAAGATCCAAAAACAACTTCTCAAGAATGTCAGGCAAGTTCTGCTTCGTTCTGCTGAACAATAAACAATAGAATTGAGCAACCACTTATGTCTTTTCTCTGTTGTTGTTATAAGTGGAAACATATAGTTCTCTTATAGCTTTTCACATAAATTCTGCCTGCAACCATTCTAATCACAGTTCTAAAACAAAGATTTTTCTTCAATAATGATCACATTTTCCTTTGTTTGATTTCGTTTGCATTTATTTTAGTGGAATAATGAAGCCTGGTCTACATGCAATACTGGGACCAACAGGAAGTGGCAAAACTACGTAATTTTCTCTTCTTTACTTTCCTTCCAGTTGAACTCCGTTTACATATCTACTTAATTTATTTGTTCTGAACGTTTTACGCAACAAGATCTCCCGAAAAATTGTCTGATGCCTGATTCAACTTGTTACTCCTACTTTTTCTATCTTTTGATTGATTACATCTTCATCTGCCCCAAACGACATCAAATTTCCTGTACATCAAGCCAACTTGTCTGGGTATTATTGCTCCATGTTTCCAACGGGCCTCTGCTGCGGAACGAAAGGCTGCAAACCCCACTGCATCATCCAAAATCCACGCAGTTGGCTTTTCAATACTGAAGTTGCTGTAGCTTTGTGGTCTAATCCAGCTGGCTCGTGGTATCAGGTGATCAGTGAGGCGTGGTTTCAAAATCCAGCCACGGTAAGGTCACAGCCGATGTCTCATTAGATCATCTACGAGCGATTGGCGCAAAAATAAACCATTCTCCATCATATCCCCATCATATTTTCCCTGTCGTCAAGACAGATAACTCCTGTAGCCTTCCATCATGTCGCCCTATCTATCCTCTACACTCATTCTCGATTTGCGCCTCAACAGACCCCAAGCGACGCCAAATAAGTCAGTTTCACTCCATTAGTCAGTTTCGGAGATGTTACAAAATCTCTGGGAGAACAATAATCAATATATGATCTTAAAAAAATCCCTATTTTGTATTATCTACTGCTTTTTCGTTTCAGCCTGCTTGACGTACTTGCTGCAAGAAAAAACAAGAAATTTCTAACTGGATATGTACTTATAAATGGCGAACATCAACCGGCCAATTTTAAGATATTTTCAGGTTATGTCGTACAGGTAATGAACATGTCATTAAGTCATTCTTGCTTTATTAAATGTCTGATTAAATATTTCTTTTTCTTAACACTCTTGGATCTTTTGGTTTTCCTTCAGGATGACGTTGTCATGGGAACATTAACAGTAAGAGAAAATCTTATGTTCTCTGCTGCTCTGCGATTACCCTCGGAGCTTGGCAAACACGACAAAGAGGCTAGAGTTGAAATGGTCATTAACGATCTTGGGCTTACAAAGGTCGCCAATTCTAAAGTAAGCCATGCAATAGATACAACACTCGTCTCTCTATTAAGTGGATTTCTTTAAGGTTTCCTTCTTACAAAGGATGAATTACTGTCCATCTTACTATGTAGGTCTTACTAACTTGGACGCCCGGGACATGCCCTGCATGACCTGGTTTCCACGAGAGGAGAGTTCGCCACGAAATCCTTCGCACGGAAAGGAAAGATTTTCTCCATACGCAATCGTGGACCTGCATTTTCTGTTTGTGCGTTCGTCGTGACGACATAGCTGCTACTTTTCGTCGCGAAAGCTTTTTGCGCGAAGGATTTCCTCAAATTGAGATCCAGCTTTCTATATTACCTTCTATCTTATACATGTATGTTTCATCTTAATCAAACACTGGCCATCCATACACTTCTTTGTTTCCATGCTACATGTACATGCCTTCCAGGGCATATTTTAACATATGTACTGGTGGGCCAATTGGCCCACCAGGCCCCACAAGCTGGCCCACCACTGACGACAATTTTTGCCAAATTGGCCCACCACTGTGTTGGCCCTTTTCCCAATCTAGTAAATGACCTGGAGTTGTTTCGATACAATAAAACTGAAACACGTTTTATTTTTACTACAAAATTGTATTGAAAACATAAGAAAAAGTTTTTCACTCCTCCAAACGAAATAATTGATGCCAGCAGGGAATTGGTCTGTGACGTTTTGTAGGGCCCCACAATGACCGATATCTAAAGTTTTCGTGAGCCAATTCTAAATTACTAAAATAGACGTTTTAGAGGGTCTAGCAACCAAAATTTTCTTCGCCGCCCAACCATGGTGGACGGCAGTTTGGGTCTTCCCCCTTGAAGTTTGCAGACGTCTTAACTCGAAACAGCGAAAAAAGTGCAAAAGTATGTTTCTCAAATTGAAATGCAAGCATAGTTCCCCTCAGCACATCTATCAATTAGTAACTAATATCGGCTGAGCGTATTTAAGGTGAATTCTTTATTAGTGGAATGGTTCATAAACTTTATCTACCACAACCTGAACTGGGCCCTTTTGATTTGCTAGCTACCCTGCAATTGTGGTGCCAGACCGCCCCTGCATCTCTGTGGACTTTCTCCGGGCTGGCAGTTAAAAAAAATTATAAGAATTTATTGGTCCCCATGTCACCTTTGGCCCACCACTGAAAATTTCTTAAAATATGCATTGATGCCTTCAAAACCTTTTCTTTGCAATCCATCTCGTTGAACGTCAACCCTTGATATTTGATTTTTCATATGACTTTGATTAATTTTGAGGTTGGAAATGAAATGATTCGTGGTGTTTCTGGAGGTGAAAGAAAAAGAACATCAATTGGAATGGAATTGATTACGTCACCGGATGTGTTGTTTCTTGATGAGCCAACTACTGGTCTCGATGCTGCTACGGCTGTTTCTGTTATGCAGATTTTACACAAGTATGTCAAGTATGATTCTTCTTCTTTCTTTCATTTTCTTCTTCCTTCTGGGTGGCTACTTGGTGATGTACTTTTCTCCTTCACCTTGCTCTATCTCTTCAATTCTTCACTCTGCTTGGGTTGAAGGAAGAAGAGATATGGTGATTGTATGAGAATTTCGTTTCTCTTCTTCCTGGCTTCTTCCCTCAACTCAAGATTTTCCTTGTCTCTTTATTCGTTATATCTTTTCACATGATCTTCGGTCTGCCTCGTTTTCTCTACTCTGGTAACCCCTTACCAACTGCTCCCTAGCAAGCTATCGTCTTCTTTTCTCCAAATTGCTCGAGACACAGCTAATACGTTAGTTGCACTCGCGGGTCATGACTCTTACGCAGTGGTTTTGAGCTACAAAATAATAACTTTGGCTGTAGGGAGGTTCTACCAACAAATTTTCAAAAATAGAAACAACAAAATATTGCAAAAAACTGTCATTTCTCTCTCAGCAACCCTCCCGCAACCCCCAAGCTCTACACCCCTGCTTTTACCGACGACGTGACCTGCCATTAGCTCCAACACACGTATGAATGTACTTCGTGAATGACTAATACAAAATATTCAACTATATAGGCAAGTATAGAAGTGAAATAACCAGTAAACTTTCATTTTCGTATTTCCTAAGGCAAGCAAGAAGAGGAAGAACCGTTATCTTTTCCATTCATCAACCAAGATACAGCATTTTCAAATTATTTGACACTCTCACTTTGTTATCTGAAGGAGATATTGTATATCATGGAGCGTGTCAAAACATTCTATCGTATTTTGAAGAAATAGGTATGTATGTACAGTATGAGCACTGTTCTCTTTTCCTCTCATAGCTGGCTCATGAGATTGTGGTCGATAATGTATGCTTCTGAATGCAAGAGATAAGAGGCAAAAATGAAGTAAATTACAGTCTTTTCAACAACACTAGATGTCACAACGCAACATTTTAGAAAGCCTTATTATGTTACATTTCAGAAAGCCTTATTATATTGCTCACAACTCTAGTTGCATGTTATTGTTGAATGATTTTTTTGCAAGGGATGAATATGTTGCTTACGACTTTTCTTGCATATGACATGTTGCATGCTTTTTGTTGCATGGGATATGTTACTTACAAATTTTGTTGATTTTGGTTGCACAAAATTTGTTGATAATCTCTTCTATCGGGCAGACAACTCAATGGTGAAAAGTATAAGTAGAAGCTAAAACATTTTGAGAAGAAAACAAACAAAATAATTGTTTGTTGGTGACTGCATATTCGTTTATTTTGTTTTCAAAATCTTTAAGCTTTTAATTATTGCTACTATTCATCATGTTGTTAATCATTTTTGTTGCACAGGATATGTTTGTGAAGAATATAACAATCCGCCCGATTTCTTACTTGATGTCATCGATCAGGAAGCAAAATCCATTACAGGTATGTGTTTCTGAAATTAGAAATATTTAATCATTACAAACCTGATGCTACATGGTTCACCGCTCTTTGTCTTGGTATTCATGATGTTGCCTCTCCCCGACTGGCTCCTTAAATGTTACTGGTTCCTTACTTGCTCTCCCCTCATAAACATGTTTTAAGTGCGTTGTCAGGGAAAGAGCTTTACCCTGTTGTCTTAATTTCTATCTATCAACTCATGTAGTTTCTGATATTTTACCCAAAACTGGGCCTTGTGTTTCTTATAAAGTTTGTAATTATAAAAAGGCGTTTACTAGTTGAAGTTACAAAATTAAATTTAATGTATTTGTTTTAGGTCACCTATTTCGTCATTATTTAGATTATCTGTTTCGTTTTAGTGTTCCAGTACTTTTCCCTGATAGTGTTCCCTTTCTCAAGAATGCTCCCGCACTTAAAGGTTTCTTAAAAAAGGCTCTTGTTACAGTATTAAATTTGAGCTATTTATTTTTCCATCCAGCAACAAAAATGATACACGAATATCAGGCATTAGAAACAGACAAAGAAAAAAATGATTACATTGTATCAACTTCTGGGCCTGTTCTTGTTGAAAAATACAAGAAAACAGAATTTTATCAGAAAACAATGGAGGAACTTTCAAGTCAAATTGATCGATTGGAAGAACACGAGAAGCATCAAAATGGTGAACAGGGAATTGTTTATCCAACTTCATTTTTTACTCAGGTAAGAATAATAAAGAATTAGCCATCATAATGGCGATCAAAGTCACAATCACACATCACGCTAATCACTGCTTGATAAATCAAGCCACAGCACAGAAATGATGTAGAATCTTATTACATTTCTACTTGTTTCTTGTTTCTTATTGGATAAGAACAGCTACAATTAGCAATCCAAATTGTATTAAAATCATGATCACGAATCGTAATCAAAACCACGAATTAATTTTTCTCTTTTTTCTTTTTAGTTTGCAAAAGTATCAAAAAGAAATTTTCTAAATCTTGTCAGAAACCCCAAAACTGGATTTGCCCAGGTTTGCTGTTAAATAAAAAAAAGAAATTTTTTTCAATTATTAGTCATTTCATCTACCTATAACCTCTTACTTGTAATATAGCCCCTTCTCCAATTCTACTGGCTAGCATCCATTCTCATCATATTTGGAGAAATTTCGCGAAGTTAGCAACAAGATATTAATGTTTCCCATACCTCTAAATAAATACACTACTACCACTTATCGTCATTATCTTCATTATTCACTAAATCATTTATCGATGAAGAACCGGCGTGTCTTGGGTGTGACAAAAGATTCTTTATTGTTCTTATTGATCTTCCTTTGGTCATTGGCCGTGTGTTTGACTGTGGCTGCAAGCAGAGCAATAGCAATCGTGTTCAAGAAACCAGTATTTAATTAGCATTTGAAATTGATTTGTATTTCCAGACGATTATACTTTAACTACTATGGCACTTCATACCGTTATTAGTAATTATAACTATTATTCTGTTTATTCTTACATACTTAAATACTTGACAATTTTAAGATACTCTTTAACTGAAGCATTTTTAACGAAAGAATCTTATCCTTCGCAGATTGCAGTTAATATTCTTTTTGCTGTGATTATTGGCATCATCTACCTTCAACTTGATCTCGGAGAGAGTGGCCTTCAAAACAGGTCATAAATGATATTCATCTTCTTTAGTAGCTTTTATAGAACCCTTCACCAATTATCCTTACCCTAAATTTTCTCTCTTTTTACCCTTACTCCCTAGCTGGCTACTAGAACAGTAATTTTTTATGACAATGCAGTTTGCAAAACTCATTGCCAAACGATGTAAAGTTTTTTGTCAAACATTGGAAACTTGCTAATCAAACAATGTTTGCACGTGAAACCATGTCACAAATTAATTTTTTTGCAAGCAAAATACAAGCAAGTTGTGAAAGTGATATTTTTTTATAAAGTTCAAGAACTTTTTTCTGCCTCACGCAAGCAAGAATTGTTAGACGGCAAATGTTTCATGACGTAGCCAAACGTAAAACATTTTGCTTGATAACCGAATTTGATTGATTACCTTGACAAACTTGCGACGATTCGACTATTTCTCACGTTTCTCCAAAAATAACTTATGGAATAACAGAAATGAATATAACTGAAGATTAAATAATATTTCGTTTATTTATTTTCACAGGGTTGGAGTATTCTTCTTTTTGGTAATGAATATGATTTTTGGAAACATGAATGCTGTTCAGCTTTTCATAGAAGAAAGAATCATTTTTGTGTGAGTTTGTCTTCTTTCAACGTGATCCTTTTATTGATGCAAAAGTCTCGATTCTACTTCAGCTATTGAGGCCGTTTCCCTTGTTCTTATAGGCATGAATGTGCAAGTGGATATTATAGAGTGTCATCTTATTTCCTTGCTAAAGTATTCTGTGATATTTTGCCAATGAGAGTTTTGCCCATTATCATATTCAGCTCGATTACATACTGGATGATTGGTGAGAAATGAAGTCATTTTCTTTGCTTGAAAAGTCTTCTTTGCTATATCAAAAGTTTACTAAGATTCCATGTATAATAGGCCATTGCAATGGATAGAAAACTCCTGATCAAGCATTTAAGATTTGCTTTAGAAACAATGATTGCCTGTTTGGGCACGTTGCAAAACATTTCAGTAGAATTTGATAAGCAAAGGTTTGAAAAATTTAAAACATTTTTCGAAAAATGTTTGACGAGCATTGTTTTGCGACGTGGCGAAACAGTCGAACATTCTGTTTGACAAACGCTTTATCCCTTTCTTAGCAAATGGATTAGTTTATCACGTTTTTGTTTTACTGTGTAATAAAAATTGATATTACTTCTTAGGATTACGGAGTGATGTCATAAAATTTCTGATTTTCACTTTGAATTTGGTTCTTACTTCACTGAGTTCATCAGCTGTTTGTTTTGCTGTCAGTTCAAGTGTCAAGATATTTGCTCTGGCTTCTTTGCTTACTGTTTTGCCTTACATATTCATGATGGTAAATGTCTGTTTTAAATGTATTCATTAAACGAGTGTTCTGTGATATTATCTTTGAGCCTTTTACACACAGTTACGGATGATTTAAAGTGGTAGTACAGAAACCTTTGAGTGACATCAAAGCTTCTAAAGGAGATGTTTTAAACTTTGGTTCGCTTTTTCTGCCCCTTAATGCATATAACACTACATACCGTAGCAGTTGATAGAATATAAAAAAGGTTGAGGACACGTTCGAGAGGGCCTATTTCGGGGGAAGCCTTGTCGAAGAACAGGAGAATGGCAAAAAGAACGGAAAAGGGAATCCATCTGACTCTTCTCTCTTCAGAAATATAAATACATGTATGTTAATTTGAGTACGATCTACGTTTGACCCCAATCGTAATTCTCAAGAAATTGTCTTATCTAGAATCTAGGCTGGGTTTATCTATGATGGCCCTATTGGTCTTGTTATACTTTTCAACTCTGTCAATATGGTTCTAGTTCGATTTTCTTGATGTATTGTTGCATAAAACACTTCATTTTTTTGTTCTTCTAGATATTCAGTGGCATGCTGATCAACTTGAAGAAAATGGGAGCTTGGCTCAGCTGGTTGAAATATTTTAGCATCTTTCGCTATAGTTTGTCTGTAAGTACTGTATTTTTCAAAAAACTCCAACTCTTTCTGAGTTTTTTTTGTCAAAAAAGTTATCCTTTGTAATTGTATTATAAAAATGTTTTTAGACTTTAGAAATCAACGAACTAGAAGGCTTGCAGTTCCACTGTCCCAAGGGAATTCACTGGTAAGATTTTTTATTATTCCTCCTTCTTTTTCTTTTTTCTCCTTTTTCTTCTCCTCGTCTTCGTTCCTTCTTCCTTCTCCCTCCTTTGTCTTTTTCTTGTTCCTCTTTTTTTTCTCCTCTTCTTTTTTCTTCTTTCTTTTCCTTCCTCGTTTCTTTGTGTCACTTTTCTTCTTCTTCCCCCGTCTTCTTTTTTCTGCTACCCCTTTCTCTCTTTCTTTTCCTCCCAATATTCTTTTTCTTCTTCCTTGTTTCTTCTTCTCTTTACTCTTTCCTGTTCCTCCAATTTCTTTTTCTCTTTTCTCTTTTAGTTTTTTCTTTTTTATTTTTTCTCTTATCTGTTTCGTTTCTTCCTTCTTCTTCCTTGTTCTTCTTTTTCTTCCTCTTTAGCTTCTCGTGTTTGTTTCTTTCTTTCTTCAGATTCTTCCTCCCTTCCTCCTCCTCCTTGTTCTTTTCCCTCCTTATCTTTCTTTTTTTGCTTCTTCTTTTATCTTCTCCTCGTCTTTGTTTTTCTCTTTCTTCTTCTTCATCCTTCTTTTTTTGACTTCCTCCTCTTTTTTCTCTTCTTCGTTTCTCTGTTTCTTTATCTTCCTCATTCATCTATTTTACTTCTTCCTCTTTTCGTCTCTTCTTCTTCGTTTCTTTCTTTCATCTTCTTCTTCCTCCTTCTTTTAAACTTCTTCCTATGTTCCTCTCTTCTTCTTCATTTTTCTGGTTCTTCTTCTTCTCCTTCTTCTTTTCTTCATCTTTCATTTAAAGGTCGAAAAGGAAGTTTACTCTTTCCATCCAATTCTGCTGTATTCATAATGCTGCAATGTTTCTCGTTACATATTCTGTAAAGCTTGAAGATGATGACATAACCTTTTGTTGTGACCATCGTATTATTATTTCCTTTTGAAGCGCTACTGGTGACGAATACTTGCAAGCACAAGGGATCAAACCTGGAGACTTGTGGTACAACATGATCGCCCTAGCATCAATTACAGTTATTTTATTGATTATTTCTTACATCCAGCTTCGAAGAATAAAAAAGGAAAAGTAATAATGATAAGATGAACATGATAATCAATATTAGAAGTTAAAAATTTTATGTTACTTTAGTATGATTAGAAAAGGTACACGATTTTATCAAGCAAAAGTTAAAAAGAAAATTGAAAAAGACAACAAGTCACTGATTAAACACTTAGCCATATGGCTTATATAATTTTTATGGTTTTTAGCAGAAAATTATTGAATATTAAGAAAAGTTTTAGGTTTTTTGATGCACCTTCTACTTCTAGGATGATTTCTTGGGTTTTTATCCATATATTTCACAAAATTTCCTTCCATTTTTCATACACTTACGAGTATATATATTTTCTTAAAAGGAAGATTTGAAATGTCAGTAAAATTTTAGCTATTCTGTCTTTGTTTGACCACCTGCACAAATACTGTCCAACCTGCTTCAATATTCAACCCCCGACCAGCAACTACCCTTGCAACCTCTACCTCACCTCTACTCTACCCACCCCCGTCCGCAGTATCCCAAGTGAGGATTCGCTGGAACGAGACAGTTCCATAATGGACGACAGAACGTGAAGAAGATATCGGTAGATCTCGGAAGTGCTCATCCCGTAATATACAGTATAGCAGGGATATTGAAGCGGAGGAGGAATATAATGAAGCGCCGAAGGCGCTTCACACACGCATACCCCCGTCTTCTTTGTTCCCAACCAGGGTTTAGGGCCCGGCCAACATAGGGTTCAGGGTGGAAATAGGGTTCTCTGTTTGGCAACAGCTATATGCAATATCAATATCGATATATTCCGTTCATCACATCAATAAAATCACGGTGTTTCGGCAGTGCTTCGGTAGCTCAGTCGATTAGTACCTGTCACGTGAATCATGAGGTCGGGGGATCGATCCACGGCACCACCTTATGTTTTAGATTTAGTTTCCGGGAAATTTTCTAAGTCTCATGAGCACTTCCGAGATCTACCGGTACGTCGTGAAGAAGTCAGTAGTGCCCCAAGAAGTGAACCAAAAAATTGAAACATGGACCCCAGCAAATTACCCGAAGAGAAGCCAATAACACGTTATAGAGACTTAGAACTATCTCTACGAAGAAGGGTTAGGAATACATACATTATAGCAGCCGTCTGGTAAGTTATTTCTCACTTTGTTTTAAATCTATCTATATATATAGACGTAATGCATAACACAACAACAGCCTGTTGTGGCCTGTTTGAAATTGTTTTTACTCTACTAGGGCGGGTGCGGTATTTGGAGCTGCTGGATTATTTGTTGCTTTGATGCCATGGATGGATAAAAACAGAGAAAGAAGGTTAAATGAAGAAAAAGAACAATTCTTAAAAGAACAAGACAAACAACAAACTGATACACAACTAAAACATGAGTCAACAATTACACAGAAAATAGAAGAATTAAATATAAAAGCTACAGCTGCTAGCTAAAAGAGTGCTACACTGTAATTTTGTTCAGTGATAAAATGTTGGGAGAAGCCCAGCACTATTTGTAAATGAAAAACGATGATTGACTGTCACTTGATACAACCAGAAAGTTAACATTGAAGTTTGCATTGAAAACTTTTGCATTTGAAATATAGTCTTTTATATAGTAAAGATTTAATTCTCAGTGATTCTAAATACTGTTGAATGTTGTGTAGAAAGATTTGATATGTCTCAAAGTCTATTTATTTTTTGGAAACTTGAGTGGCATGGCAATCTTTGTCATGTCTTTGGTGCAAGGAGTTGTACTAGTCTCTGAAATGCCATTCTTGTCTGCACATTGGACATAACTGCTGAAGCTGCTGTGAATTGAGCCATTTTAAAATGCAATGCATATGAAACACATGGGTACATCTCCCCCAAACAAGGGGGCAATCATCACCAGGGATTTTGCAGTCTGGACAACAACCATCAAATTGCATCCGGCATATTCCACAATTTTCATCATTTGCAGTCCAATGCCATGTTGAAACAGCTGTCCACTTCTTGATAACCACTTTCATCTCTGTTATTTTGGTGACAAGCCAAAAAGCTAAGCCAAAGAGGAACTACTGTTACATATTTGAATTTCTGAAAAATGAGACAACTCATCAAATCGAGGCTGTCTCTCAGTCTCGTTTTAGATTCAATCCAACTCAATTTTCTAATCAACAAAAGTTCTTTTTTAGGCCCATGAACGTTGTCGGTTGTGTTCTTCAGCTCTCAAGCATATTTCAACAGAATAATGGCTTCAAGGTAAGAATAACTTGGCTTTATTAGATGAATAAATGTCAAGAATTTAAACTAAGACATCCGTTTTGCATTCAAAGGGAAGTTTTAGGACTCTGAGTCTGAAACTGAAAAGGACATGATATCGTATCATCATATCATCATAGAGATGGAATGGCACGGAGTCACAGTCATGCCAGTGATGGGATTGGTGTAATCAATGGTGGAATCCATGCAATCTTGACGCCAGAGATTACGCCAATGAAAACTGCTTTCACACCAATCAAAAGAAACAATAGATCCATTGTTCTATTAGGAAAATCGTAATGCTTGCTAGGGTATTGTTTTTGGCAGTTTTTCTAAACGATTCACGCCAGTATGCCAACAATTTGTGAAACTCATAACCAATTTTCTCTAGCGTAAGCTACATGGGTGGCCTGCACAGATGGTACTTCTTTAACTTGGTAGAATTTGGGTGGGCCAGATGCCACATATTTTGCCATTTTCTATTGCTCTAGTGTTATTTATATTGTTCTACTTGCCTGTGTCTGCCACAGGTCTGTGGTGTAAAGGGCCTAGATTCCAGTGTGGCTGCTTTAAAGCAATAGATCTACTTCAATCTCCCTTACATATTGACAGACTAATGCCAGAGATCTACGGAGTATCGTACATTGAATGCAGCCTGGGTATGTGTTGCCTGTGTCATTTGAAATGTTAGTCATGCAAATATTTTTTACTGCATCATTATTTTTCAGTGAAGATAGTGCAAGCTCAGGTGATGAAAGAAAAAGATTTAAAAGTGTGATCAGCATTGCTAAGAGCAGCAAAGGTCAAGTTGAAGCTGATTTCCATGAAAAGAGTTATCAATCAAGATCAAGATCTAGGTCAAGATCAATATCACCAAGGTATTCTTAAGCCTAGTTGTAATCCTTATTCATCAATATAGTCCCAACTAGCAGGGACACAACCCCCAGTGACATTGGCAGTGCAAAAGTGATATGTCCCTGATCTAACTGATTCCCAAATGACCATAGCTGCTCCTGTTATGTTCCCAGTTTATGGTCTGTGATGCATCCCATTGCTTTGATAGACTGTATTCTCAGAAACATGTGATTGCCTGTCCAAAATATCACCATCGAAAATACTGTTTCCTTTAAGTACTGTCCCCTATCCCAATCCTTGTAGAACTATGCAGACAGGAAAGAGATCTTTTGAAAACTTGAATTTTTCTCAGCTCTTCAAATCAGTTTTCATCATCGTAACAAAGTTGTGAACATCAGCAACATCAGTTAAAAAAAAGTTTCCCAAAGAGTTGCAGCTGGATCCCTAATGAATGGCTAGCAATGTGTCACTAGTTTACACTTTTAATGAAAACCAGACCTTACATGAATATTTGAATCTAATATATTGTGCTAACAAGTGGTTTGATTACTTAACTATTCTTGTTTATTAAATCTGACCTACAGATATGACAGTAATCAAAGAAAACGAATTAAACATGAAAGAGATGACAGATCTGATGACGATCAGTACAGATCAAGAAGACATCATGTTGAAGATAAAGAAAATGTCGATAGAAAAAGAAAACATGATGATTATAGGGAAAGAGATAAAAGATATGATGCAAAACGAAAAAAAGACATTAAAAGAAGAGAAACATCAGATGATGATAATAATGAGAAAGAAAAAGAAGAAAATGAAAATCAAAAGAAAAAAGATGTTTTAGATATTATGACAAGAACAGGTTCATAATGCATATTATTTGTTCAAAAGATATTTATTCCTATCATCTTACTTTTTCATGTTCATTATTGAATTTTATTGACAAATGGTAATTATTATTTCAGGTGGGGCGTATATTCCTCCAGCAAGATTGAAAATGATGCAAGAAGGAATCACTGATAAATCAAGGTTTTTATGTCAATTTTTCATTCTTGTTCATTAGTTGGGTGTTTTTTTAAGCCTTTAGTTCTGTTAAATGTGCTGAACACAGTTATTGCATCATACTACCTTGAATTTGATAAATTTTCTTTGTTTTTTGCTCCTCACCATATTACATTATATTATACCGATGATACAAATTTCTTATGTCGACTTAATCTTGAATAATAGTCGTCTTAATCAACGTCTTTCATCTCAAGATTAGTATGCCCGACAATGTTTCTGTCGTTTATCGCGATTACGTCGACTTGTCTTTTAACTAAGAAGCAAGGATTTTCATACCTTTTGGTTGCGAATAACTTTCAAAATCTTTAGCTAATGGATGATATTCCCATCAATCTTAGCACTGCTTTTCAACGAATATCATGGGAAGCTTTGAAAAAGAGCATCAATGGTTTAGTCAATAAGGTATGACTTTCACATCATTTTAATGTAAAACGTTTGGTATGATGTGCTGTTTAGAGGAAAGTTTGTCATTTCTTTCCTCATTTCTGAATAAAATTTTGATTTCAGGTGAACGTTTCAAACATTGCAAACATTGTTCAAGAGCTTTTTGATGAAAACGTCATCAGAGCAAGGTACATATTTGATTATAATTCAAAATTTCTTGTTTCAGAAATATGTGTTTAATAAACAGATTTATTTGAGAACTGCACCATATGAGATTTTTTTGTTTTTGGGTGATTGAAACTCAATTGATTTGTTTTTTTGCAGAGGTTTATTTGCTCTGTCAGTGATGCGTGCACAGGTTTCATCTCCTTTGTTTACGAATGTTTATGCAGCCCTTCTTGCAATCGTTAATACCAAGGTAAGCACATCTATTCAGTAAATTGTTATTAACCTCACTCAAAAAGGGGAACAAATATTACGCCTTGGGACCAAAGGAGCATTTATACCATTTATAAGAGATCAAGAAGTTAAGGACAGGCTGCCCTTAATCTAAGGACTATAAAGGAACAATTCTGCTGCGTCTCTCGGAGAAATGAAACGATTTTTGCAAAGTACTTTAAATTGTTTAGTAACTGTAAGTTTTCATGAGATCTTTGGGTGCAATAATGTCTCTCAATTATATCAGCTCTTTGATTTTGTGGTCTGGAGCTCAGGGAGGCTAGGGTTTCGAGCCTAAGCAACAGCAGCATCACACCCAGGGTCAAGATCTCGTAATTTTCCTTCTACCTTGACGTCTAATTCTGATATTTTAGTTACTGGCCTAATATACAAGACTTCACGTTCATCTTCAATATCATACCAGATTCTCAGGCTAATTACGACAATGAAAGCCAAAATGGCATTTCTTTGGTGTCGTGGAATGCCTTGCTGCATGCCAAATCGACGCAAACTGTCCGTGAGATGCATATTTACTAAGATGGTTTTATAATTGAATTTTTCTTCGTACTAGTTTCCAAAGATTGGTGAATTGATTCTGCGAAGAGTGATTCTACAGTTCAGAAGAGCATACAGAAGAAACAACAAGGTGTTTATCTGTATTTTATTTTCATCATTATTTCACCACTTCATTGGACTCTCTATACTGCAGACACCTACGAACAATGAGCTAATGTTTTCCTCCCGAAATTCCAAATTGCTCATTAATTTGTAAAATTAAAGCTACTAACCGGACACCGCTCTACAACGGACAAAAACATTGGTCCAAAGAGATCTTCAGGTGACTCGCAGAGTAGAAATAAGATTTTAATTATGTTGCTAAAATTTTATCCAATTAAGATTAATGAAATTGTCATGTTCTGTCCTTTTCTTTTTTTTCAGGTTGTTTGTATGAATAGTGCAAGGTTCATTGCTCATCTTGTTAATCAAGAAATTGTATGTTGATTTTATTGATATTTTAATTCTTTTCTTATTCGATATTTCATTAATTTGAAGGGATCTTCTTCGTTAATCTGATGCTTGTATAGCTTGCTTGTTTTGTTCTTACATGTGTACTTTAGAATATTATTGCTGTGTCTGGTCCAAATGAACACAACGCACCACACATAAGCGATTCTAGTATCTGAGTAGATTGGAAAATAATTAAGCTCTTGTTTCTAGGCTCATGAACTCATTGCACTTGAAGTACTTACTCTGTTACTGCAAAAACCAACTGATGACAGTGTCGAAGTAGCTGTAAGTTCAATTCATTTGATAGTCACCATCATAATTATCTTGAAGAAATTGAAATCGATATTTTTCTGAATAATTTTCCTCGAAGATTGCAAATTTTCATCCATAATTCCATTGTTTTTCTTCTTATATAATTTTGATCAAAATTTCATAATTTTGTAGGTTGCTTTCCTGAAAGAGGTTGGACAAAAACTAACAGAAGTTTCTCCACGAGGCCTAAATGGTAGATACCTTTAAATTTTCTCGCGTCTTTGCGAATCCTGACCAATCATTTCATGTCCTAATATTGTCTTTTTATTTTCCTAGCCGTGTTTGAGAGACTTCGAAATGTTCTCAATGAAGGTGGCATTGATAAACGTACACAATACATGTTGGAAGTGATGTTTGCAATAAGAAAGGATGGCTTTAAGGTGATTACTACAAAATATCTCTAGTATAACGAAATCTAGCTTTATATGTCTTATGAATGGATCTTTATATCTCATTTTTCACACATTTTCTTATTAACTATTTCGACTAAGTCCCGTTACCAAAACACCCTTAATTGAAGACCAAATTTAAGTTGTTCATTGATTCCTTAACTTTTTTCGTTGTGTTTTGGAATAAAACTTTGGATAGCTTTCTTCGGTTGCTCGATGAATTCTTTATCATTTTACCCTGCATTCTACATTTTAACTTGTTCCAAAGTATTATATATAATAGGTAGCACGCATTGAAAAGCTACAAGTCCTTTTCTGCTTTTTGGCAGCAACATAGTCGTTGCTTTCCTACGCCATCATTCTTAAACTTTCAAAAACATTGATTGATTTCATCCGATTTACGTTGTATTTAGTTTGATCGGTTTGTGTTTCTTTAACATTTTATCGTTCCCACTATCGCATTCGTTAAAACGCAGATTCGTATATTGAATTCGTGTTTTGCGCTCAATATCGCCTATTCTGGAAACAGCTTGCAAGATTTTAATAAAGTAATTTTCCTAGTGATTTTTCTTTGTAGGACCATCCGGCTGTAATTCCTGAGTTAGATTTAGTCGAAGAAGAAGATCAAATCACACATCTATTACGATTAGATGATGATGGAGCAGTTGATGATCATCTAAGTGAGTTCAATTCATTTCTTTTCTTTATCTTCTTGTTGCATTTAAAATGTCTTTTCAAATTATGAAAGATGCAATAAATTTCTTTATTATCAACCTCTCTGTTGTTTTAGATGTATTTAAACATGATCCAGATTACCTTGAAAATGAAGAAAAGTACAAACAGATAAAGAAAGGTACACATTTTTAGAAATTAGCCAGCTAAATGTATCCTAAACGCATTTTAATTACTGTCATTTTTAAATTGGAAGTCACACTCTTACAAGGGCATAGGTTCGAAAGGCTTAGTGTGCCAAATCTTGTTTTTTTTGCCTCAGCCTCTCTTTAGTATCATATTTAATTACTTATATTGTACTAAGACTACTAGTAACAAATATTGTAATCTTTTTGTTTTTAGAAATAATTGGTGACGCAGAAAGCGATGACTCAAGTGGAGAAGACGATGAAGATGATGATGAAGATGATGATGAAGATGAAGGTGCTGAAGAAGGTGAAAAGAATACTATTCTTCCGTGTAATAGGCTGTACAGTTCTGCTATATCACTGTAGATAGGTTTCTCTTGATATGAGTTAAGTTGTTTTAGACTCATCATTCTTATGAGTGTTTTTGGAAAGTAAAATGCGTTTGTCAATTCAAAACTGGCTAAAATTAACTTGTGTTTCTACTAAGTCCATCTTTAAGAGAAAAATTGGTCGACTTTCAGTAATCCAGTTTCTTATAACCCAGTTTCCTAGCTCTAGTAAATTTTTGCATTTTCGGCAAATTTATTTTTTAATTAGGGTTCTATAAAGTTTGCTTTCATTGTAGAAAGTAAGAACTGCTGTTCTGTTGTACAGGAACTCAAACTTATGATACTGAGACTTTTGGAACTTATCTTTAGATTACTTCCATAAAGAACTTTACTAGCATCAACACAAGCTAGCTTATTCTTTGTCTTAATTTTTCTACGACATTCTGTGTTCATATTTACAGAGTTTCTCACATGAAATATGCTGGTTTTTTATTTTATGATGATGTAATCTTTATTTATTTTAGAAGAAGATACCAAAATGGACATAATAGACAAAACGGAGACGAATCTCGTTGCTTTGAGAAGAACCATCTACTTGACTATACAATCAAGGTAAGATGAGAACCACAGTAGACATTCCTCATCTCAAATAGCCATTATCTTCAAACAATCGAAGCCCTATTAGGGGGGAGGGGGTCAGAATATCCCATATCCCTACCATTCTAAACATATCCCTTATCCTTTATCTATTTTCTCTCGTTTATCTCAAAATTTCACTAAAAATATCCCGTTTACCCTTTATTTTGTCCAGAATTTTCCTTACCTTTTCCTTACCTAGATTTCTTCTGGAAATATCCCCTGTCCCCAATGCCCTAACGAGGTCTCATCATAGCTTCCTCGAGCAAAGTTTATAACGTCCATTTCTCTCATGAACTGGAGATGTTTAGTGTCCTTATCTCCGAAGAGTTTAATATATCAACTATATTAATATCAACTTCTTTTCACCTTGTTATCAATTTGTGATGCTGTTCTTTTTTTTCATTAGCTTAGATTACGAAGAATGCGCTCATAAGATGATGAAAATGCAACTAAAGCCTGGCCAAGAGGTACTTTTTTCTCATTCTCATTCTTACTAACAGCAGAGGTTTTACTTGTAGATTCGATCGAGATCGACGACAGTGTATTTCAATTGAAGGTTTGACAGTGAATAGTGTTTAGCATTAGTGTTAATAGTGACAATGTAGGATGGCAGTTTATTTCAGATGCAGGTTTGCAGCTTAAGAGGAGTAGGGAAATGAAACAAATGGAGTTGCAAAGGGGGGCTGGGTGAGGGTATAATAGTTCTTTTTGATCAAATCTGTCTGAATGGATATGCGCCATTTGAAGCTATGCTGATACACTCTACTCTTGCAAGGGTTATGCCTAGCGCTTGAATGACATTCTGTGTCAAAACAGGGCGTCTCCTTGTAATTAAAGGGAGCCTCCCTAACTCTTCTTCCGCCATCTTTTCCAGTAATGGCGCCACAAGTGCTGAATCATGAATGAACAATATTTTTTTTATTATATTTCATATGTTGACCTCTGAGAATATTCATCTCTCTTCAAATAAATAAAGATTTTTCATGAATAAAATGTTTTCCTGGTTCTTCATTCCAATTGAGTGATTTACTGTAATTATTACAAACTGTTGGTTGAATAATCCTGGATTTCGACATTTATTGAAATATGATTTTATTGGAAAATTTGAACATCCGATTTCATGATTTCCTCTTGTCGCATTTGGATTATCGGCCGAGTCACGTAAACTTATTTCATCCGCTGTTATATTCGAAACTGAACTGAATCAATGGCACTCTAACAACTCCTAATGGAACAGCAGTATGTTGTTGTTGCTGCCATTACTGTTGAAAGGTTGTTGTTGTTGTTTGCGAAGAGGGAGGCCTAATGTAACAAGTTTGTGAGTTACTTTTGCGCAGAAGAGAGGCATTTGGTCACGCTTTCCATCAGTTCTTTTCGAGAATATTTTAATGTGGTTGTTGTTGTTTAGTACAGCTCTGTTCTTTGGGACTGTGTTAGAATTTGCGTGTTTTGCAGCCTTTTGCTGGTTCTAGGGAGAACTGAGGCAGAAATTCTGCGCATGTCTTGTACGTCACTTTGAGCCTGCAGAAACGAAACTATATACAACACTCTGTGATAAAAAAGTATCTTGAATATAACCCTTAGGGTTTTGAGTGTTTGCGTTTAGGATAATTAGTTAGCAGATTGTCAAGTGAACCAAAGTACTTTAGTTGTAAAGTAAATCATTTTATCTCTTCAACACTTTTGATTATGTTTGCATGCCAAATGATTTGATTCGCATGTGTCAATCCGTGAAAGGGCAAGCTTTTCTATGTTGTCGACAGTAATTTTGTTAATAGTATCATATTGTTACACAAAAGAAGGACTAATTATATTGAATGGCGCATGGTTTCAGCCAACAGTATGCGTGAGAATTTCACTTTAAATCCAACCGTGTTAAGTTTGAAATTCAACTTGCTTCCTCACGTGTTCTGATCCTGTCAGCGTTTCAATGGCCCCGTCCATCCAATTTCATAACATTTTAATAACTATATTTTATTTTTTTTAGCATGAGTTTTGCTTGATGATTATCGACTGTTGTGCCCAACAAAGAACATATGAAAAATTCTTTGGACTTCTCGCCCAGGTATTTGAAATTATCTATCTTTGTTCTTCAAATGTCCTGTTTGCAAACGAGGCTGAAAGGTCATGGCGCATTGAATTCAAGAGCTTCCATTGCTTTCCATGTTTCCTATAATCCTTCTCACACATTCTTCAATCTAACAATCTAAGAAGGTGTATTAGGCACTTTATCTTTTACTTAACTTTGTAAGAAGATTTATGCTCAGAGATGGTTAAAAATAAGAATCACTCAAAACAAGCAAAAGCTTGATCTCAGCAGGTTCTTTCACTGAGAAATTTTTTGTATTGAAACCCTTCATTCTGCGCTTTCTTTTTGTAAAAAACAATGCAATTCCCTAAAAGTAAAGCTTTCTAATGGCGTTGCTTCTGTTGACTTTTTATGGGATGCAATCCTAGTTGTTTTCCTTGTTCAATTCTGGTCAGATACCAAGGGAAACATTTAAGATTAGCCGAGAAGTTTACTGACTCTTTTAATAACAACTGTGTACCCTCAGTTAACTGATCTTGTTTGCTATTTTAAAAACCAAAGTCAGGTGGGAAAATGCTTTGTAACTTGAGAAAAGTTCGAGTGTTGTGCAGCTGCGCAGTTAGTGACTCCACTCCACGTGCGCAATTCGGATACTTTCATTTAGGCAAACGGAATTGTGCAAGGAAATGTTATCAACGTGAAAACCAAGTTAGATTGTCGTTGTTAGGTCGATTTCCATATTTCTGCCATCATTTCACTCAGTTACTGTTCCTCTTATTTCCTCTGATGTTTAAAACGCCATGACATCTTAATTCACTATTGGACGATCATACGTCATATTTCCAAGTTTAAATTGTTCATGTCTGTACTTGTCATCTCAACAACCAAATTAGAAGTGTTAATCTAAATGGAAGGAAAAATTGGGTTTGTCTTTGCATTGTTTTATGAATCAAGCGATACTTGAGTAAATTTTACAAATGCAAATATGTTTAAAGATTTTATGGATGTATTGTTAGGGAGAGTGCTTGATATTTGCCATGGATTTTCTTAAATCTTCTCGTTTTATTAATGTTAATCCGACAAAGGAATTTATACTCGAAAGGAAACATATTAGGATACTTTTGTTTTGATATTGTGACCTTGTTAATAACCTTTCGTTTCCATTCCTCTTTGTCACATTGTTGCACGCGACCTTCAAATTCTATAGTTATGACGTCATAATCATAACAATCGTTCCCAGAAAGCACTTGACTGTCTATTCCTTAAATGCGAATTCATTTAATGGATGCAGCTATTGATCAACCTCTACTGTATGTAAAAACACTGGTTACCATTCCTCTTTGTCACACTGCTGCACGCGACCTTAAGTTCTGTCCTCATGACGTCATAAAGATAATTTTCATCGATCCCGCAAAGCACTTGACCGTTTGTTCTTTAAATGCGAATTCATTAAATTAATGCAACTTTAAAGCAATGTAATAAAATGCTTTTTAAGAATGGTTCTTTCTTTCATATCACTCTCTGACCAGAATAGCTTACACAGCTAATCAACAGACCACATTTCACTAACACGCATTATTTATATTTGGTATCGCAAGCCACGGATTACATTGCACTCCGCCCCGTTTTAATTGGACATCTTTCTCCTCAGAAATCATCCTTTCTTGACAGTGCTCCTATTCATCAAAATATTGTCGAGAATATGGCCTTGTTCGCCTTACCAATGTTAACGGTTGTTGAATGCATTATTTGTTTCAACCAACGATAAACCTTGATGTTTATTAGGCCTAGATGCTACATTCTAACTTTAATAGGCCTAGATGCTACAGTCTGCAATTCTTGGTTACCTGCCTTGCCGTGCATTCCCGGTCTGTGGAACTTCTGTTGTCGTGCTACATGACGCCTTTTGTGTATGTAGACCTGTCTGTTTACCTCATCTGCAATTTCCCGTTAGACTGACGCTCGCAGCATACACAGTGCTAAAGGTCGTTCATTGTTGTCAAGTCAAGTACGGTAGATTTGAATGTGAATATGAGAGGAGAAAGTTGTAAGAAGTAATCTTCGTATATACTGTACTGGAAGTATGTATGTGTATATGTTCATCATTTAGTAAGACTTTGATGTTATTAGGTTTTATTGTGAAGAAACGTGTGAACGAAGTTTATAGTTGTCACTCATGATTGGGCAGTGTCAATCAAAAAAGAAGTGGGTGTGAAGAAGTCTTCTATTGTTGTTGCATTAATGATTGACATCTCTATCAGCGCATCATTCTATTTCGCAAGTGGATATGAGTATATCAGTTTGCTAGCCCTATTCTTTCCATCATACTTATGTTGAAGAGCAAAGCATTCACACACACATCATCGCAGTTTATTTGGCTTAAATTCGCAGACAAATTGAAATCTTGTAAGCTGTTCTTTGGTTTTCTGGCATTCAAACGATCATAAGTTTGGTGTCTGCAGGACTTGAATTTGGAAAGATCCAACCGTTGTGTTACTTACGAACGTTGAAGTCTCAGCCTGAGCTGGGCCACTGCACACAGTTGCACGTTGAATCACTGCATTCTGAGCTGAGCTTCTGGTATTCGAACTATAATACAAGTTATCCGTCTGCTGGATCAGATCTTGAATTCTCAAATACTCGCTCGTTGTGTCACGAAGGACTGGTTCCTGAATTTGGTTTCTGCGCAAAGTTACACCTTAAACCATCGAGGAGACATTGTGTTCAAAACATTGTTTCATATCCAGAATCATGAATACAGACAGAAGACATAGTCAGAAGAAATATAAGTCATTTTTGATGCAAGACATCCTTGGACTTGATGATAACGATTCCTGCAAATCAGAAGAAACAGACGACACGAGACCAGACCATCTGCAGACTGATTCTGATGCCAGTGATACATCGAACTGCAAAGATGGTAAGAAACCAAGATACATGCGAGTGCATCAAGAAGAAAAAGTCTCAAGGTTTTCAACTGCAAATATGGCATATTGCTCAGATGTATCAACATCAGGTAATGATGGTATTATAATTTTGCTTTATTCATCTACACACATTTGATAATTGATTTGCATTTCTTCAGTGCCTCACGACGGACTGTACATGTATCTAAATACGTTCTGGTATCGTAAGTAGCATGCATTAGGATGCATTTAATATTTAATCCTGATCACGGAGCATTTCATTCTTTTAAAGGCCGTATAGGGTTTTTATTAAAGCAACAGTATTTCGTAAGGATTGCCAAGATATGCAGCAAAAGTTTTGCAAGATTCAAAAAGAAGGAGTTGTATCTCGATTTTGACAGCCTAGCTATTTTAAGCGTCACTGCTTTAGCTTCTTTTTCAGCCAAAAACGTCTCACAAGCAAGTGATGCACAAGTTTTTAACATGCTCCCGATTCAAGTTTTGTTCCAAAACCAATGCCCGCTGTTACTATTCCACGATGAATTCGTTCAGTATGTCTTTAAAATCTCTAAGTTTAACGTAAATGTAAGCTTCACTGAAAAAGCTTCATGAAAATTTTGAAATTTTCCTGAATCAGAGCTAATGAGATTCCTTTGCAGCACGTCTATCTGAACTGACATAACATGGTGCCATTTATTGCAAATAAACTGCCTTTCTATTGACTTTTATAAGCATGTCTTCTTTCATTAAACGAAGTCAGAAAAAATACGGAAATTCTGGTTTATCCATCATAGTTTATTATCCATCCTAATAGTATTGTAAACCCAGCTAGCCCTTCAGCGATTTCTAATCGTTTCTCAGTCCTGCCCGGTGTTTCTTATATTTTGATTTACCTATACAAGAACTCAAAACTAAGACAAACAAAAGTGTATGCAAACATGTGACTGATGGTGGAAGTGACAAAGAATATGAATATGATAGGAAGTGGGGTCAATTAGTGGGACCAATTCAACCAAACAATATCTCGTGGCCTCGTCATTAATAAAAAGATACAAAATATAAAAGGTATAACAAGTTAAAAAGAAAATTAAAAGAAAGGTATAACAAGTTAAAAAGAAAATACAAATGAGCGTCCTTATACAAAGTTTAACGCAGCTCAAGAAATTATTTGTCATAAAACTACGTGTCGTGGCTGGCCAAAGGTGTGATTTCACACCTAAAAAATAAGAAGCGTTTTAGACTTACTTGTTTATTGTCTTTCCAAAATTGACATTCATCAGTTACATAACTGTCGCACACAAGAATGTGATATTACAGGATGTTTTGTGAGGGATTGTAATTTAGTAGGACTTGGATCTGAAGGCTGCAGTCTTGGAAGACTAAACGAAAATCTCAATTTTAGTTGGCTACTCCACATGTATGCATGTACTAACTCAGGCAGAAATTCAAGTG
The DNA here is from genome assembly GCA_014526335.1 of Chrysaora quinquecirrha. Lineage (NCBI taxonomy): Eukaryota > Metazoa > Cnidaria > Scyphozoa > Semaeostomeae > Pelagiidae > Chrysaora > Chrysaora quinquecirrha. The sequence continues at coordinate 5,556,890 of JACTAT010000014.1, forward strand.
TGTCTGACTACCCAAAAGCGTCACACTTGAAGCCAATACTGCACTCATAGTCGTGCTGTACTCCAAAAATCAAGCAGCACTTTTCACCAAGTACTGTATTTGTTTCTATCCTCGATGTGTCTTGATTCCATATAGCATTTTTCCTTTTATAAGGACTAATACTGCAGTGCTAGCTATAGGCAGACAACCCTTAGACAGTTTATTTCTAGTATAACTGAAACTAGAATGAAATGCTAAATTCGGATATATTGTTACAGTTTTGTTTCCGTGTTGTCTTCAAGTTGTCCCTTATCTTTACGCAGCTATTTTGAAGAACAATAAGAGACAGTCATCTATTTTATAGGAATTGGGTAATGTTAACTTTTGCAACCCTAAATAAGGAATCAGAAAGCTCTTAATATCAGCTATAGCTATCCGGAATAAAGGAAAGGGCTATTGCGAATAGTTTTGGTTGTATTCTACATGGTCTTTGTTTATTTCTAGTGCAAGAAGACATCGCTGAAAAACCCGAAGGCATTTTAGCTGATTCTTCAGAGAATTTTCCCCACCTCTCCGGCACTAAAAGTGAAAATACAAGCAATGATATCACAAAAGATGGTTCTGTGTCTTCATCAACAAATTTGAAGAAAAGAAGACGAAGAATATTATTCACAAAAGCACAAACTTATGAATTAGAAAGACGGTTTATGCATCAGAGATATTTATCAGCCCCCGAAAGAGAACAGTTAGGGCGGATGATCAATCTTAGTGCAACACAAGTGAAAATTTGGTTTCAAAATCATCGATACAAATACAAAAGACAGAAAGAAGAGATGGAGTGCGATACACAGTCGTTAAAAATGACGTCAATTTCACAACAACAACAACAACAACAACAGCAACATCAGATAATGCAAAGAGACACGGAGTATCATCATTTGCATAAGCAATGTGACAATAATTTAGAATATCATCTTTTTAAACATTGTAATATAGATATACATCACACAGATAAATGCGAAAATATCGATTATTATAGATCGCCTGTATATCCAGAATATTGTAAATGTTGCTGGAAAAATGACATTGCTTTCAGAAATTCACATTTTAATCATCAACATCATCATAATCATAAAATTCTTTCTTGAATCTCGTTTTGTTACTCCATGTAAATTCAATCATGGCTCTGCTGTTTCATTGTAACGTTTTCTTGTGTTAATCTTGCTCTGTTAATTACTTTGTGATATAATTTACGTTCTATAAGTTACCTCAATGATTTCAATTTAATTCTTTCTTTTCTCGATGTAGTTTTCTGCATGTAAATAGGTTTTTCCTCAGATAATTGATTGTTTTGTTTATGTGCATGTATATTATCTTTGCGTAGTCAAACCTGTAGCTAAATCGCTGTGTTTGCAGTTTTATTCAAGACAAATGTTAAAGAATGAATTATAGAGTATTTGAATGATTTTTACTATTTTGTTCGTCTGTTTTTGTGAAATATTTGCAGGAAACAAGGAGACCGTTGCGCGTGAAATGTCGGCAAAATAGACACTGCACTACTTTTAAACGAAGGTTTGCTTAACGTGGAACCATACGACAGAAAGTATGGATGGAACAGAACAGAGCATCTGTGTAACTGATCTTCTTCTATAAGCAACTGTTTCAAGCTAAGTTGCCAAGAGTGTACCAAACAAACTTTGATTGCCATGCTTGCTAATATTCCTTTGAATACTTCCTTAATGTCAGTTTTCAAAATCGAACTGCCCCCTGCCCTCGGAAAAATTGCCAAATTCTTTTATTTTCCTATTGTTCTGCCCCAAAATTGTCTCTTCTGCCCCCGCCGCCCTGCATTGCTTCCGGCGCCCTTGGTTTTCAGAAGACATATATTGGATTGCCTGAAACCCTTTGCTTCAAAATCGACGAGAAAACATTTCCCCAGAATTTTCCTAAAACGTTTCGACAAATGCATCAACCTCGAATCGTGGCTGTCAATCAAAATTACTACCATATACAGCACAGTATCGTTTTGTGAGACGCAAAGCATTGTGGGATTTTCCTAGACAGGCGCGCAACGCGTGACTTATATATAGCTACGTATCGTGAAACAAACTTAATCCAACAGACGCTATAAAAGCATGCGCATTTGATAGTCAGGAAAGAGGGCAATTTAAAGTGATTCAACACCTTGCAACCTAGTCATCGACTGTTAAGTGGGGGAAATGCCATTATCTATGTCACGTGATTTTTGGTTAAAGTAGGCGTGGAATATCGATAGCACTTTATTACAAGTGTAATTGAATAGCATTACAGTTATTTTCTATTGTACTTGTTGATAGGAAAGGTTGAAATAGAGACGTGTTTTTAGAATGTGGCCATTCAAATAGATATACTCATATCCTGTCATATAAAATTAAGTTGTTCTTTCAGTTATATAGTCTCTTATATTACAATCTACATATGTTATCATTATGTATTAAGTTAAGTGTTTATTATTCGAAATTGTTGTTTCTTATCTGGTGATGTTTTTCATTAATAGTCTCATGTCTTTTAACAACTAAAGAGTTTAAATTATCAAAGACAACAATCATTTAGAACAGTTGCTCATGTTGACTTGACTTTCTACATATTTGTCGAGTTAAATAAACTTTCCAATAGAAATCAAGGTATCACTTGAGAATGTATTAGCTTTCTGCCAGAATGTATTAATTACATAAGAGAGTAATGTTTGGTCAGTTGAGTTCTGGAAATAAAGAGAATGGCTCTTGAAATTAGCACTTGTCTCTAAGCTTAAACAGCTAATGGCAAACTTCTCTTTGTAAAATGATATACTGGTCACATGGTACAGATGAATCAAGGCTGCCTCTTTCTGGTTCTTAAATAAACTCTCAATCATCTTGACACACATTCTATTCAGTTTAAGACCAAGCAAGCGTTAAATAACACCAGCATATATAATGTTTTATTTAACTTTACTTCAATATGACGGCAAATAGAATCAACATGGTTTGATTTTCTTTTTAACTATTGAATAACTTAGAGTGCTTAGCCCCGCCAGTTCGCTTTACGTACATTAGCACTAAGTTAGGGGAGGAGTGCATTTCTAATTAACATCAAACAAATTGATTTAACAGGAGCAACTTGATGGCTGTCTTTTATTTATATTTGTACAAGTTGCACTGTGTTTTCAACAACATTCATAAATAAAACTATTCCAAAATGCAAAAATTGACTACAGAAAACAAACTGACAAATGCCTTTTTTAATTCAATTTATTTACGAAGAATATTTATTTACTGGCGCTTTCAAGTGACACGCCTCTCCTGTCTACACTTTTTCCTACCGTTTGCTTTTTTACCCCCATCCAAAAACACCACGTTTCATCCGACACTCACCCGACAAATCGTGGATGTATACTGCTTGTTCGGTGGACCACTTTGTTCGATGGTCCAACCAATGTTGAATTAATATTGAAGCACTATTTCTTGTTAAAAGGTTTTGGACCGATATGTATTGAGTGTTGTTTGATCTTTTGGTGTGTGATGGAGCTTCGAGGGAATCGAAACACTGGTTTTGAGAATGCGTAAAATCTGCAAATTAAGGGCTCCTTACAAAGTGATAAAATTTCACTCGACATTGCTTGATTGTTTGTCCATCCCTTGAAAGTAAACATGCAAAAAAATTGAATGAATGTTGGTTAAACTGTTGGTCGTTTGGCCATTAAAGTTTCAACCCTCATATTTCTTAAAACATCAGTCCTTTTCTAATTTACTTCCCTATTCACAACAAGGTCGTCACCTTCATTACAAAGTGCTTTTTAGTCTATTATATTTCCTTATTTGTTTAAGCTTTAGTATAGAGTTAGCTGGCTTTTTTAGCTGTCCAATCAGAGATGTTTAAACATGCAAACGAGATTAATGGCTCTCATTATAAGGAAGAGAAAGAAACTGTCAATCAACATTGAGGATCGGTAGATCAGTTCATTAAAAGTGGGCACCTTGATTGTTAATCATGAAATCATTTTTTATGAAAGACATTCTTGGTTTTAATGATGATGAAGAAGTTGATGAAATCTATAAACAGCCATCGAATCTTCTTATTAAACAATGTCAGGGATATTTAGGTCATAAAAATGGCAGATCTTCAAAAGACTGTAGTCGCAAACCACTTTTCGCGCAAGAGAAAGAAACTGTATGCTCTGGAACAATTAACATAATGAAAGGACATAATTTTCATGGTAAGCCAATGTTCAGTTTCTTTTTGTTTTCAGTTTCAGTTTTAGTTTGCCTAATTGTCAATACTCTTTTCCTTTGTTGCCTCACTCTTATTACTTGGTTGAAGAATGGTTAATCGTTAAACATCGCTTGTTTCTTAAGGCGTAATGACTAAGATCTCCAACCTGTTACGCGGCGAACACACACATCGAAAAAGATTAAGGCTAAGTAAAAATGAAGATTATGTAAAAATGCTTCAAATGTTGTGTTGGATAAAAATAATGGCCTGTTCTCTTTAACACCTAGTTCAATTTTTTTCTCGAGAGTTATAAATTTTCTTAACAGTATTATTCGACTTTGATCTGTTCTAACATTTCTATTATAGGTTTGATAAACCAAAATTCAGCTGTGACAAAATGCAAAGGAGGTTCTTTTGAAATTGAGGCCCATCATCGCAACAGGATAAAGAAGACCATGCGAAGGCGCATATTGTTCACTAGATCCCAGACCCAGATATTGGAACGACGTTTTCAATATCAAAAATATATTTCGGCAGTGGAAAGAGAGCAGCTCGCTAAAAGCATCAATTTGACGCCAAATCAAGTGAAAATTTGGTTCCAGAATCATCGATATAAAGCAAGGAAGGAAATGGAAGAAATTGTGTCTTCAATGCAAAAATCAGAAATGAATTTTGATGAAGAGAAACGACTTAACAATCTTTTGAAGAACTGTCTCTTCCAGACAGAGTGCATTTGTAATTATTGCTATTCACATCATCAATGTTCATAAGTCACTTCTGATTACTACTCATAGAAAGCACTAATTTTGTATTGTATCATAATTAGTTTTGTGTTTAAAACAATTCTTTGATTAGTGTATAGCTAGACAGTTTTAAATAGATATTAATTGACAAAAATAGAAATCTTGTTTAAATGACAGATTTCAATCTTAAAATCAAGCACATGTGGCTTTTTGTAATTTTAGACTTTTCCTTCTAGCGGCTGTGGATTTCCTTATGAATTTTCAATTCATTTTGATTTTGAAATTACGGATCAAAGGCCAACAACTACTGATACGTGATATAAGACCATTGAATTTCAATTTAAATAGTTTCCATTCGACTTTAATCCTGATTGTTATCATCTTAATCATCATAGCAATCACAATAATCATTATAGCTACGTATCCTGCTCATAATCATTAGGTCACTAGGTATCACAATGATAACAATAGTCATCAGCCTGATCACAGTTAAGATCACGATTCCTAATCATCAGAGTCATCATAATCATGATACATCATAATCATCATAATCATCATAATCATGATAATCATTCCTTCTCATCATAAACATTTCATCATTATTAGCATCAGCACCAGCATCATATGCATTCGATTTACGGTCGTCAATTCATTTCTTATTAGCTGTTTGTTCCACTTGACTTTCTCGAGTTTTTGGCCATCGGTTAGTGTCTCGTCGATTGCTTTTTCTAGTAGCTTGATCGCACTGGGGATCTGGGACTCTAACTTGCGCAGTTCCACAAGAACTTACTTTAGCGTTTTCAACTATGGAATCGCAATGCAATGCATTAGGAATGGGCACCAATGGGCACATATCCACGTGCTCTTTGGTTTTACGACTGGTTTAAACTGCTAATGCCACGATACCATGGTGCTCATTTTGTCAGGGTATCATGACTAATGCAAATGCCCGTATTTTATGTGGGTGGGATTCTTTTATGGTTATGATGAGTGCTACAAATATGTTGTATGTCATCAAAGATGAAGGCACGCCTGTTGCTAATGCTAGGTATCAACATATTTTGTTCTGGTATTAATCTACAACAAATGCCATTTATTGCAAATCAGATGCTTTTCTGTTATCTATCAGATAATCCCCTTCTCGCAAAATACACCCCACTTTACCAGTTTGATATAGTTTTTTTTACAGCTTTATGCCCTGTTCAAACTATCAGACATTGTTGACCAAGCATTTGAGATCTTCTTTGCAAGCAATGTTTGACCGTTTGACAACGTCACAGAACATTGCTTGACAATCAGAATTGGTCTCTGCTTTTCACAAGCAAAACAATATGTGTAACAACCAATGTTTTTGACATGACCAAACAATCAAACATTTTGTTAGACAAGCGATTTTCAGATGTTTGACAAACATTGTTTGATCGTTAATTAAAGTTCTTACATGATGGGTTTTCCAGCTTTCATTGCATCTAAATTATTTTTTTCCGTTCTAGCGGTTCTGTCTTCTGAAAAAGGAGTTCATGACAGAATATATCAAAATATTTAAAGAACAGGTTAGTCGTAATTTCTTCCTTCAAACGGCGATCGTTTAGGGGTTCCAGGGAGCATGGGAACATGGTCAAATTTAAACGCGAACAACGGAACATCGGGAAACAGGGGTCAGCTTCAGTGCTCCCTATCAATCCGCTAATCCTACAGAACTCCAGGGAATAAAGGGATATTTCAAGGAACTCGTAACCTCCTAAACGACCCTCTCAACCTATTTTCAGAAAAGTAACCGAAAAGCACGCGAATGTATATTTAAATAGTTTGCATTTTGAATGCTTAACATTACTGCTAGCTATATTTGTTTCTTTTTTAGTACGACAAGATTCATAGGTATGATACAAACAAACTTCGAAATGTGGCTAAGTTTTTTGGTCATCTATTATACACCGATTCTATACCCTGGACGGTAAGTCCCACCTTTCTTATTTTGCAGTTTATAACACAAGATTGTGACATTGCTTGACAGAGCTATTACAGAGTAGCATAGATAAATGTCTATGAAATACTAAGGATTAAATTTTTCTTTAAAGGTAATGGAATGCATAAAATTGAATGAAGATGAGACAACAAGCTCTAGGTTATTATGTCAACCATCTTCTTTTTTATTGCGTCTTCTGTCAAATGATATCTACGGTGTATCAATCTTTCTTATATTGTACACTCGCTTTTTAACAAGCAACTGGTTAGTAAGCTGTTAGGGCTGGGATTTTGTCAAACGTTTTGGTTTAGATAGCTTTTGTGTACAGTACATTATCACAAACTCGGAACGTACATGTAAAAGCAAGAAAAGAGCCAAAATATGAGTTTTTAGGGGTGCCATGCCAGTTATTCTTTGAGAGCTGAAATACTAGACATTTTATCATCTTTGAAGACTTAACCAATACTGTAGTTGCTTAATGAAAGTTGCTATAGTGTATGATGTTTAGAAGTAATCTTTACCTTGATCTTATTTTGCAGTCGTATATTCATCAAAATCGTGTTTCAAACACTGGCTGAATATCTTGGTATTCCGAAGATCAACCAAAGAATAAGCGATCCGTAAGAACCATTCTATTTAATCTTCTTTCTTTTTTAAGAATTAAAACTTGACAGAGAAAGTTAGCACTAGAACGAGGTCGACTTATGCACTTGAAGGTTGTCAGAAGTATCCAAATGGAGACTTCGCTCTTTTTGCTGCGTTAAGTGCAGTAAAAGTGAGTGAATGGGAAAAGCAAAAACATGGCTCAGTGCTGGAGATGAATGCTCCCCACTTGCATCCACAATGCCGAGACAATGTGGCTGAGGCGTCGCATCTTACGGTGGTTCCCGTTACAGGAAATCGCTATTCTCCCGTGAATCTTCGGCCAGCCAAGGGGGTGGGACTATCCGGCCCCCAGACCATTTGCTTACGCTTGGATATCCCGCCAGCTTCCGACTCACACACTGAACACTTGTGTAATATCAACTCATTGATGTCACAGATTATTTTCCTTAGAATCTGACGAGTACGGTAATGTACTAATCGCGCATGCGTGAACTAATGAAAATTAATTTTTGTAGCACAAATAATTATCCACTTAAAAATTGCAGTTCTATTTTTATTTCTCACTTCATTAATAGCTATTAAACTATTTCAACGTTGTTTTGAAATTAAATTTAAAGCAGTTTCCTAAGGCTAGAGTCCCGTCGCCTTGAGTGGAACGTTTTCAGGATAAATAATATTTTACCGTCCTTTCACGCAATAATAAGAAAAAAACTTATCATAGATATGTTCCTTATGGCATTATCTGTATTCGCATGTAATTCCACTTCAATCAGTTCTTTCGTCTCTCCACAAGAATGTGATAACTACGCACTACTTTATCGATAAAAATTTAGGCCGTTCGCCATGAGTGGAACGATAGAAATTTACCTGAATCGCCTGCGCAGAAGTAAGTAAAATCGTTCGTAGCATCGCAGCATCGGTTGCTTTCTCTATTGGAACTAGTGCGGAAGGCAGTCGTTCCACTCAACACGAAAATAGGCCGGTCACATAGCGTCTGGTAAATAACCTCCGGAATGAAAACTGCGCACGAAATCTGTAAACTTTCTTCAAAAGTTTACTTTTGAATGGAGAAGGAACATGTTGAGGAGTTTTGTTTTGTTGAAATTAACCCAGAGACAGAAATAATGACCATGAAAGTTAGAGTAAAAAAAATGAAGACAAGATATTTCGAAGGTACTTGCAATTCATTTCAAACTGCTAACTTTCAAAATATTATAACAAATTATCGGCAATAATCTAAACATCAAAAATTGGTGAAGAAACAAGAAATGGCGTCAGCAAAATATTTTCGCGGGTTTTTCTTAAATTATTAAACCCAAACTCCTTGAAATTTAAATTTAACTTTGCTCAGTCAGAAATCAGAAAAATGCGAATCGTTCCACTCAAGGCGACGGGACTCTATGTTTTTTTGCAGTGTGTTAGCTCCATTCTTCGAGGGAATGCTGCCAAGAGATAACCCACGAAATACAAGATTTGCAATCAATTTTTTTACTGCGATTGGTCTTGGTGGTTTAACGTATGTATCTGCAGTCTACATGTTTATATTATAATAAGCATTTGTACTTTTACAACTTATTAAGCCTCCATCTGTCTTATTAACCCCCCTCAAAATAAAGCCCCCCTCTTTCAAGCGGGGTTTGTGAATAAGCACCGCTTATCTATATTTTGGCTCCCGCTCTCCGTGGTTCACCACTCACTTGTAATAGTAATAATAAGCGAATGAAACTTTAAACGCTAAGTTTTGCATTACTGATTTTGATATTATAAATTTTTACTTTTTAACTTGAATTTCTTAGCATATTCAATGTTTTGATCCTTTTAGAATCCTTCTTGACTGACAAGAAGCAACAAAATATGCTCTGGCCTTGATCAACCCCCTCTTCAACTCTCTTTAACCCTCTCTAACTCCCTCTGACCCTCATAAGAACTTCTCTGTAAAAGACTGTGTTTAATAAACCACCCTTCTCCCTTACAAGACCCAAGAGGCCTCCCCTGTGCGTTTGGTATAGTTTTACGGTTATTAGATAATCGTTAGCTCTAGTTTGTGAAGAAAAACATTAATTTTGTAATCGAATTTTTCAACATTGCAGAGATGATCTTCGAGAACATTTGAAAAATGCACCAAAGAAGATTGTTATGCCGCAATCATCAGATGATTCGACTGATTCTAGCGATTCAGATGATTCAAGTGATTCCAGTGATTCTGATTCATCGTCTTCGCCATCAGGTTTAACCCTTATTTCAGAATGATTTATCTGTATGCCATTGAAGCCAGATCGTTATTGATTTTTGATATAATTTGTTATCATTAATTGTTATTATTGACAATTTCAAATCTGTTTTTTTAGAAGACTCTTCATCTACAGACTCGGAAGAAGAAAGACGAAAATCAAGGAAAGAAAGGTACAATAAATTACAGTTCCCAGACTTATTTGTTTTCAGCTGTATTTTGGCTGTTATATGGGAATTGGGTCATTGGTCCTTTGCTTCTCCCCCAGTTAGTTAGGTAGGCACCATTCTTTGCTGTCGTGGCAAGGTATGTCTTTCTGTACTGACTACAAGCATTGCAACCCAATTGTCGCTGCTAAAGCAACCCGTTTGAGCGGCACATCTAGTATATCAAGCAGCAAGTAGCCGCCTTCCTTAGGGAATCGAAGCCAAAATCAAATATTGTGAATCAGACTCATTCTCAACTAGGCTTTTCTCACCGCACTACTTTATATTCTTATTGCTATTCTCTCCGCATACTTAACTATAACCTTCAATCTGTCAACTCTCCTCCAGAGTTGTTTGCCCCCTGTTCTTGTTCCCTTTTACCATTATTTTTCATAGTCATTCTCTTTGCTTCAGCCCTTGTATTACCTCTACATTACCCCCTAAACCCAATATTATAAGAGTCTCGTTATTAACAACTGAACTTTTTTTACATTTGATTTAATATAAATAAACTGACTTATATCGTATCTGAAATTGAACTCTAAATTGAGGCTAAGCTTATCTTGGAATTAGAACACATATATATCTTGTAGGAAAAGGCGTGATGAATCTTCCTCGAAAAACAGAAAAGCAAAATATGAAAGAAATAGTAAAAGACGTTAGTTGTATGCTTCTTTATTTTCACTTTATCCATGACTTTTCCTTGGTTTTCATTTACGCAATCTTATATATTGAGTAAAATTTGTAGTTTTGTTTTTATAACTTTAAAGGAAATCATCTCTAAAAGAAAACGGCGTAGATTTTAGAGATGTTATTAACTTTTTTCCTCCTTGTGAAACCAGCTTATTTCAAAATGATAATTGCTGAATCAGCATTTTCTGTTTTATGCTGATCTCAGCAAAGTGCGAGAACGAAATGCATTGTGGTTAATAAATCGCAAATCGTTTGACAAAAAAACAACAATGGAGGAAGAGAAGACAAGAAAAACTTTCCTTCTGTTGAAGATTCAGTCGTGTCAAGATCAGATCTTATGATGGAAATTCCTAAACGGGCAAGAATTGCTATTTCTGTATGTTTTTGTTTTTTGAAATGTAAGTATAATTCTTAGAATTTTTTCATGGGTGAGCTTTGCAGTTTCACTTTTTGCTTAGGCCCATTTTGAAGCCTTGGAAGTTTTGGATTCGCTTCAAATTTTCGAAGCCTTGCTCAGAAATGTCATTTAAACATGCTTTGGAAAGGGTAGGGGGATAATCAGTTGTTGAAAATTCATGTCGAAAATAAGAAACATGAATGCTGGCTGATAGCAATTATGCCTTAAACCTAAGCTACAATTTTAAAATACTACAAAATTATTTGAATTTCAGGAGAAGCAATGAAAAACAAAAGTGATTATGGGTAACACAACATCAAAATTCAGAAAAGCAATCCAAAATGGAAATGAAGTCCTTGCATGCCAATTGTATGTCCAAAATCCTGATATCCGTGAAAAACTGGATCCAAATGAAACACATGATAACATTGACTGTAATACACCACTCCATTTTGTCACAAAGTTCTGCATGAAATCTTTATTAAGAGATTTTTTGGCAAGAGGAGGAAATCCGAATACAAGAAATAAAGATGATCAAACAGCATTGCACATGTTGATGATGTCATCATCAAGTAACGTTATCCCTTCAGTTGCTCAAAGAAGATTAGATTGCCTTCATTTACTTTTGAAGTGGAAACGTAAATCACCAGGAGAAGTTTCTGATGAAAAAATGAATATTTCAGCTGTGGATAAGGTATTTAGCCTGTTTGGAGTATTTCTCATATTATTATATTATTATTAGATAGATGCAAATAGGATTGAAATTCAACATTTGCATATTTATTTCAAAGGATAACAAAACAGCCCTGCATTATGCTGCTGCCTCTGGTCTCCTTCTCTGTGTTCAGGTGAGTCTAAACTGGTCTAGTAAGATGTAGAGTGAAATTTAGCTGGCATAGTGAAGGTGGAATTGTGTATTTAGTACTAGTCACTAGAATTTCAGAAGTAAATTAACTAAGGAGATCTTTGCTGTGGCATGGCCATTGCTGAGGTTTGAACCCTGACCTCAATGACCCCCTGATACCATGCATCTGCTGGATCACAGCACAATGCCAAAGAACCTTGGAATTTAACCACTCAAGTAGTGTTTTAAAGCACCTATATGCCCACTTGCAGTATTTGATCCTAATGAGAGCATCAACAATGAGCTAACTATCATGCCCCCATAACCTGCCACACCCCTATATTCTGGATAACCTGCCATGCCCATCTAACCTGGTTAACCTGCCAGGCCCAGGGGCGCAAATGAGGGGGGGGGGGTGTGACACCCCAATAATTTTGCCAACCGGTCCCAATAGCTACTTTATAGTGATAAAGTCGGTCCCGATCCGGCTCTGAACTAAATTATTTCCATTTTCAATAGTAATAAACAGATTTGTACCCGAAACCCAAAGAAAAATCGGTAAAAAATTGCTCTCATGCAGATCATTGAACATTGAACTTAATTCACCACGCTGTTTTGCATAGCAGGAGATAGTGATGATGTTTTCTTGAAAGAACGAATTAGCAAACAAAAGGGCCAGAGCAGCTACAATCTTTGCCATAAGGTGTTGCGACCAAGCTCCAAAATTAGCGCAAATTCCAGAAAATCTCAAAACTCTTTTATTATTTCACTGAAAACCCCCTTCCCCCCATCTCAATGTTGGTTGTTTAATTTCGATGTACCATTGGGCAACCAAATGTCACAAAATTTCTAATTCAACATTGATATAGGGGGGAGGGGGGTTAATTTTACTTTTGATACCTTGTGATTAGCAAAGAGTCGCAACACTTATGGCGAAGATTGTCTTTATGCCATGCATTGCAGCTGGCAATTTATGTGGGCATTTGGCAATGATAAAGCCTGTTTTTAAGAGGAATTTGGTAACAATTGACCTGAAAAAATAATCTTTATAAAATGCAAAAAGAGTACGGGGCAAAGTTGCGTAAAAAGGCAATCAATGTGAATGTTTTGTGGCTGGTCGCCAACCACGCCTTGTCTTGCTAAGGCCCTAATAAAAGCAGAAGCTTCAGAAACCCTTTTATAACCAACAAATGTTGACATCGACACAAATCTGCAGTAGATCAATACCGGAAGGACAATACTTATAAGGGCTTTAAATTTCGCTTCCATTTAATAAACATAACTACATAAACAGAAATTACCTTAAACAATGAATACTTTAGATACGATATTGACGGGTAACGCACGGGTAACGAACGGGTAACGCAACGGGTAACAAAAAATTTTGTAAGCTTCAGTACTGAATTTTGACGGGTAACACGGGTAACGCTATCTATTTAAAATATATTACTAATATATTTTAAATAGATAGCGTTACCCGTGTTACCCGTGAAAATTTAGTACTGAAGCTTACAAAATTTTTGTTACCCGTTGCGTTACCCGTTCGTTACCCGTGCGTTACCCGTCCAGATCCTTTGTAAAGTGTCCTTTGCTTCATGGAATGTTTTGTCTTTACACTATATCTTACATATCCTAAGACTACGAGTATTAAAACATATTAAGTCACTCAACTTAAGCAGCAGCTCTGAAAGAAAAGTAGATATGGAAATTTGAGAGTCTACAGTATGCATCACTACCAAACACAATAAGTTCACCGAAACAGCGTGCACACGGTGGGACAGTCTTCTGCTGTCTTTCCGAAATCTGACAAATCCGACATTCTCTGAACAAGCAAACACTTGAAAGGCGGGACAACTTTCGGCCAATTGCAACCCAATCCCTTCATGACAGTACAATGTATTGGTAGTCAATACTGCCGTTAGTCAGGAGATGCCTAGCTGTACAACAAAGACAAGTTGTGTCAGCCATTTCTGGCCTTATTTTTTATGTTTCTGGACAATTCCGGGCGTCAGGCGACAACATCGACATAAATTTTGACAAAACTTGTCGTTTCTTAGGTTTTCTTCAACAGCTGGGCTGCGCAAAAAATACATTAAAAGAGTCCTGAAATGGTCACCAGAGCGATTCTAGCAACCCAATTTTTCAAAATTTTCCGGGGGAGCATGCCCCCGAACCCCCCTAGGTGGATGCGCTTTTCGGCACACAAAGACCAATACCCTTCGGTCCCACTTCATGACACCCCCCCAATAATTTTTTCGATTTGCGCCCCTGGCCAGGCCCCTCTGTCTAAAAGAAGCACTGATTCAATAGGTATTATAGGTAGCTCAAAATAACTGTTTCGTCAGATGAAATTGCATCCATTTTCATTATAGTGCCTTGTAGCTGAAGATTCCACATTGTTTTTGGAAGATAACCAAGGTCTTACAGCATGCGATCTGGCAGAACAAAATCATCATTTTGCAGTTGCAGCATTTCTAGAAGCCAAAATGCTCTTCAGTTGCCAGGTATTTGCTTAATCTCTAAACCTTTTTCACTCTAACAGTAATAGTTTTGAAGTAAGTGAAAGGAATCCTTATTCTTTGTAGAACGAAGAAATTCAAGCTTCTACTGTGAATGCAATATTAGATTATGTTGATGAAGAGGTATAATTTTTATTGGTTTATTTTGGGCTTTTTTGTTCAGTTTTATTTCTTTTCTTTTGTGCCTAGATATCAACACCTCCTTCAAATAGCCAAAAGCTCTCTTTGAAGCCTGCACATCAAATAAAACACCCCCTTTCAAAGCATCCTTATTATAAAGATGCCATCTGAAGATGCCTCTACATAGAGTCTTATGTCAATATTGCGCACAGTCAGAACTAGGTGCCGACTGTTGATAGGCGATTTTTTGGGAACGAATTTACCGCGTATCGCAACTGACCTGTCGCCGTAAGCCGTCATGCAGCTAGTCGGCAACTAGTCCCTTTTTGGCGGCAACTAGTCGACGCACAGTTTTAGAAACTTGAGCATGTTCTACTTCTATCATTAATTGACAACTGATTCCCGTAAGTCGCAGGCAGCCGGAGCGCCAGTCGCAATCGGCCTGATTCGCCTGAGCACTCTTACGACCGCGATCAATTGTATCCTATAAGTTCTGAATTGTTCTTGAATATCGATGTAAGTTAGCAGTTACAGCTAGTGAGCGTTAGTTCTATCATATCGTAGGTCGACATAAGCCCAGCTGTAGAGGCATCTTCAGATAATAACTAGCTCGTTGACGTTAAATTAAAAATTATAAACTTCTTGTGTGTTTAATTGGATTAATATAGTTTTCCTTCTTTATTGCCCCACACTGACTGCTTCTAATTGATACCCCCATCTCATTGCCATTCTTCCGGGACCTGAGCTTAATTTCAGTCTTTCAAACACTGTGCTATGCTTCAAGTGATGCAAGTTTCTTGTATTTACTATGTTGTAATTTCATTGTTTGATTTATGCATCATTTTCTAGTATTCGACCCTGTGTCCTGTTGATTTGCAAGAAGCAAAAGATCAGCTGATTATTGATACGTCAGATATGTTACAGGTTTTGTCAATTATTTTTATCCTCAAATGCCTTTTTGCCATTGTGTAAACTATAACTAAATGTAAAACGCTTTATTTTCTTTATAATTAGGTGCCGCTATTCACCGCTGAAGCGTTGCTACAAAATCATCAATGGTCAAAAGAAAAACTTCTTGAATCTTGGATTCATTCTGATCCTTTTGCAATTTGTGAAAAGGCAGGAGTTCAATTACCAAAAGGCAATTTATCAATCACTTTCTTTTTCTAACTGTAAAAGCTCAACAATCCTTCCTTTTATTTCTACCCTCGTTGGTAGCAAAGATATGAAGTGGCCTCAGCTCACTTTGAAGCCCCTCAGTTGTATTCATTTAATTTTGTAACAATGGCAATGGGTCATCTCGGCTGACATTTCATGATTAAAGACATTAACAATGGTTCCTTATTAAGAAAACGAGATGCATAATTTGGGGGTCATGAATTTGATATCGGATCCTTGCTTCTTTTACTTCTAATTTCACTTGTTTTCCTCTTTTAAGATGTTAATATCTAGTTTCACTTTCAAGGTCTGAAACAGCCTTCTTGACTTGTGAAAGGCAGAGTGTCTATCTACCCATTAAGCCCTACTACATCAGCCCTATATCATCATCAAATTCCTTGTTTGATCCGAGCGTTAGAGATCATGGTACGCAAACATCCCTATCCATTGAAATCATCCTTCCCAATTCCAATAAGACCCCGCAAAAAACCCTGAAATTTGAATTGTTTCACTGCATTTACATCGAACATGCTGCAATGAAATATTCAGATGTATTAATGTAGCTATTTTATGTCTATTTTACTTTTAGATCACATTGCTTTAAGAATAAAGCAAAGCCAAACAAATACCACAAGCAGGATTCTGCCACGGAAGAACGGCAGTTTACCATACAAGGTTTGACATGAACAAAAAAATATTAACATATACATGATACAAGTTTAGTAAATAGATGGAGCATGTACTGCGCGTTGTTAAACGAGCACCAATCTTAATTGATTTAAATCACTCTTTTCTTTTTAAAGGAATCTTGCGATATTTGCGAAGAGCCTTTTTCAACCAATCAGAATAAAAAGATCACGGAAATGCCATGTGGTCACGTGTTTTGTGATGTATGCTGGGATACGTAAGTGAACTTGATTTCATACAGTTATACAAGAATAAATTGTTGCTAAATGATTGTTAACCGTTTGCTCTTCCAACTGTCAGGCATCGGATGAATACTTGATAATTGCTGACAACAATTTGTGTTTTTAAGGTATTTATCTAGAAAGATATCACACGGAAAGACGCATAATATTTTATGCCCAGGACATAACTGCGATAAACTTGTTCCCGTGGTATGAACATCATTTCTTACTTACCAAAAATTCTCTCAGAATAACCACCTTTCTATTTCTTTGGATGCAAAAGATATTGTTTTTAATGTTTGTTTAAATTTCACGCAGGAACTGACTGAAAAGCTTGTGTCAAGAGATATGGCAAAAATCTACCTTGAATTTGATATTAAGGTAATCAAATCTCCGTATGTTTAACAGAAGTTGAAAAAGCTTCCATTTTCTAAACATTTTGTATTCGACTTTATGATAATTCAGAGCCAGTATGACTTTTCTAACTTATGGAGTCATGGATTTGCTTTGACGTCATTCGTTTACATTTGCTTTTAGGCATTTGTCGATACAAACCCAAATCTAAGATGGTGTCCGCATCCTAATTGTGAAATGGCGATCAAAATACCAAATGATGGAAATCAGAAAAGAGCTAAGTCTGTAGATTGTGGAAAGGACATTATTTCTGTTGGTAAGCTTCGATTTATTTTATTCCATTTTGTCATAATATGCAAAAATCTTAACATACCGCGAAACCTCGGTAACACGGGCACCATCATTCAGAAATTAGCCGTAATAACGAGCTGGTCGTATTCACGAAGTTTATAAATGTATTAATGGAGTTCCACTGCATTTATATAAATGATGGTATTATGAAAGGGAAAAAGTATGGTTTTCATCTCGTTGCTTCTTTAGTTTCGTTTGTGCGATTGACCAGAGGAGAACGTTAAGTGAAACAGACTCGTTATAGATACGATAAGATAGCCAAGCTTTTGAAATATAAAAGAAAGATTTCCAACACAATTTCAAACCATTCTATTTAGGATATGTCTTGGTGAAGCACATGAACCATGCAGCTGCGAACAGTGGCAAAGATGGAAAGATAAAATAAAAGAAGTCGATCCACAAAAAGGTACGGCATATATCTTTAACTTTACACTTTCTACCTAATTCATATTTCAAATATCAAAGTCTGTTTATTAAGAATAATGCAGCTTCAACATTCAATTAATTCTTATTACAGAGGAAGGCCGTTCTGACGAAAGATCTACTGTAGCCACTTCTTATTGGTTGATTACAAATTCAAAGAAATGTCCAAATTGCATGTATGTATGTTTTCTTTAGTATGTTTGATATTTGTAAGAACGATATTAAATACCTTAATATGCAATGACAACGAAGAAACATGCATAACACTAACAAAATGCTAAGATTGAATTTTGAAAGCATATTTTTTGTAATTCTTTTTGTTTCGAAGTTTCTTACTCTTAAGAGGGACAGACGTTAATCCTTTTAAGTTGTATACCAGTGATTTCTCCTTATAGGAGTCATATTCAAAAGAATGAAGGCTGCAATCACATGACTTGTACAAAGGTACTTTATAATCAATAATCTGCTATCCTCATCCTTACTCAAGAAATATGATCCCTTTTTTGCTTCTATACACGTCTGTATTCATTGAGTCTATTTTTTTACTATAGTGTAAGCATGAATTTTGTTGGGTTTGTATGGAACCTTGGAAGATTCACAGCGCAGAAACTGGTGGCTACTTTAGGTATAAATCCATACAATTTCTTGTTAATCTGCTAGCAATTAAGATTGCTTACTTTTCTGGTGCTCTTAACGCATCTACGCTTTGACGCAAAACTTTCGAAAGTACGAAACTTGAGAGTCTTTTAACTGCGTCAATCGGAAAATTTTACTGGGATTGATATAGCGGTTCTCTTCAATTCTTAGATGTAACAGATTTGAGGTTGTTAAAAAGGTCGAAGAGGAACATGAAAGAGAACAAGAAGAGGAAAGTTGACTGTTTTAAAACATTTGTTTCATCAACGTTTGTTTCATAATTATTTGTTATTCTAAATTTCCTGAATCTTCTTCATGCAGATAGAACATGATCATGATAAAATCCAGAAAATTAATCGATTTATGCATTATTTCACGAGGTGTAAAAATCATGAAAATAGTTTTGAGGTAGCATTCCTTTTTATCATTTATTATAATTTAACAAAAATCTATAGATTCATATTCTGCATCATATATCTTTTGTAATATTATCTTTTGTTGTTAATTTTAGCTTGAAGCAAGGCTACTTAAAGCTGTAAAGGACAAGATGGTTTGTTTAGAGAAAACAGCGTTTGAATTAGGTATATTTTCAAAATGCCTTTCTAGTCCAGTACCATATTATCTGATTGATATAGCTACATTTCTTTAATACAGAAATTGACATTGTCTAATACCTTCTGTTTTGGATAGCTTATATTTTGTGACATTGTTTTATTTATTGTTCAGCTTCTTTTGAAAAAGAAAACGAAGAAAAATATGAAGTTGATTTCCTTGAAAGTGCAGTAAAAGAACTTTTAAAATCAAGACAGATCTTGAAGGGATCTTATCCTTTTGGTTATTTCTTGGATAATTCATCAGGAGAGAAGGTTGTTTTTGAGTTCATGCAGGTAACATTATTACAGTTTTTTACATTTTGATACTTTCTGACGGTTGTAATTAAGTTTTGATTTTAGTGATTGATACGGTATCATCATTGCGGTGATTGATATATTGGCAGTAGTAGCCAATATAATGATTGTCGCGCTCTATTAAGTAATTGCTATAAATGATATCATGACCATGCCGGTTTGTATAATGATTATTGAAGTGATTTGTGTAATAATATTAGTGGTTCATGTGCTGATTGGGTGATATGCTTGAATCGATTGAAGTGATCGATGTTATGGTAGAAAAGAGATTGGTAATTTGATTGGTTGGTGTGATTATTCTAATGACTGGTATACTATATGTAGTTCTTGATTGTCTGACTTCAGTGATCATTTGACAATAGCGGTGATTAATGTAATAATTGCAGTGATCGAGTTTATGATAGCGTTGATTAGCTGTGTTCAGTTATTGATTGAGTGATTTTTTTAGTGATTGATTTAATGATTTCATTGATACTGTTGCAATTTTTGATGTAACGATTTAATGATAGGATGAAGTTGAACAATCAACAGAATCATTATCACACATGATTGCTCGTCGATTTCTCAATTCAACACGTGTACAGATTATCAACGCAACTCAGAAATTATCAAGAAAAAGAAAAGAATTTCTTACTGCTATAAGTCGTGGATTGATTCCTGATGATGACGATGCCGATGATATTGATTTTGCTTATTCAAGGTATTTAATGATTACGTCCCTGCATGTCATATCGTTAGGTGGTTAACCCTGTTCTAAATCTATGGCCTGAATGATATACAAAGAGACGTACATGTTCCATTATAGATTGGCTCACAGCTCCACATCAAACGCAAGAGCAAATAACCGAATAGTCTTCGTAAGTCAAACACTTTTTCGATGAATCTTCATTTAAACAGTGCCATTTATCCATCTTCAAGTTGCAACTTTCTCCAATTATTTTGTTTCTACATCCTGCAGGCTTCCACACCAGATCTGCATGATAGGAACAGTCGAGGTAGATACATTATTGCAATCTAGATATATAATTTTTGAGTCGTACAAAATTTCATGGGGCATACTTACTTAAACCTCATATGACATACTTGCAAGCTTAAATGTATGCTTGTCAGACGAAAGAATTATGGCCATTGATGTTTTTGCTTTTCATCGCCATTTAATTATTAAACAAAATATGCACATTTGTGATAAACGCGACTAGTTACGTTTTACTGCCATTTGATAACTCTTCGAACTTATATCTTTTCAGATTCTGATCGTCTTGAAAGAGAAACCAGTTCTGATGACACGTCAAGAGATTTTCAAAGTGAAAACGCGACTTTGATTATTCAATCAAGAGAGTCACTGGTTAATATTGGAGCAACAAACCATCACGTCAATCAAATCGAAATAGATCATTCTGGTATTTGACTCTTCACTTCTACATGTATTGATATCTTCGATATAACTTATCAATCATTTTTTAATATATTGTGTAGCTCCGTAAATGTTGTATTGACTATTCAGACTACTCAAATGATGAGATTTGCTTCTATTTCAGTTGAAAATCGGTCTCGTACAGTCGTAGCTCAGTATGATTATGTAGCATATTCAGCAGATGAACTGTCAATTGAAGCTGGTGATATTATCAATGTCACTGAAAGAAGAAGTGATGGTTGGTTTAAAGGAAGTTGCCATGGTCGCCAAGGTCTTTTTCCATCATCATTTGTGGTTGATCTTGAATCAAATTTATCTGATTCTGTTTCGCTTATTGTGCTTGGTAAGTTATTCATATTTCTTACTTTTTTCTTCTTCTTCTTCTTCTTCTTCTTCTTTTTCTTCTTCTTTGTCTACTTCTTCTTCTTTTTCCGTCTTCCACTTCCTCTTCCTCTTCTTTTCTTCTTCTTTTTCTTCTTCCACTTCTTCTTCTTCTTCTTCTTCTTCTTTTTCTTCTTCTTCTTTGTCTACTTCTTCTTCTTTGCCTACTTTCTCTGCTACGTCTTCTTTCTTCTTGTTCCTCATCCTTCTCTTCCTTTCATGAATCGTGTACTTCTTCTTTCACTCATTGTCTTTACGTTGTTAATATCTCCATTCTATCACTTTGGTTTTTTCCTTCAGTTATAATATATCATTTTGCTCCATGCACATTTATCTTTCAGATGAAAACTTGACAGCACATCAAATTGAAACTGAAACCATTCATGATGTTGCAAGTAATGACTTGTTATCAGTCCGAGATGTAGACACTGTAGAAAGACCAAGTGACATATAAAGTAAAATTCTATTCAATTCGCTACCTATCAATTTTTTTGTATCAATTTATGTATGCTACTTTGTATAATTTTATTGTAAATTTGTATCATTTTAAATCCAAAACTTGTACCGTATTAGTACTGTTTACTTTGTTAATTGTAAAAAGCTATTGTCTTGTCTCACGAAGTGATTGGGCAATCTTGACAGACTCACACGCCCACCTGTGCATGTGACCACGTGTTTGCCTTGTTCTCCATGCTCAGCTGGTTTGTGGTGTTCTATCCAGACGAAGACCTTCAAAATGGAGATTGAAACTTTAGTTGCTCAAAGATACAAGTGTGCTGAAGGTCCACACTGGGATGATAAAAATAATAGACTCCTTTTCATCGATATATTTGGAAAAACTTGCACAACAGTTAACCTTGATACCAAAGGTAACTAGGCCTTTGTTTTCCTTTATTATGTAACTTGATACTTAACTCTATGCTTGAAGAATCTTTGACTTAAAGAATTTTCTGTTTCATCTTCAACTTTTTCACAGGCAAATGATGTCTCTGGGATGACAGATACGGTTTCTGCTGGTATTTTATTTTCGATTTTCCTATCGTTTAAGATGCAAAATAACAAGAAGCTAGAGATTTTCATGGATTTTGCAGTAGCAGTGAATAACTTCCTTTCATTCTTTTCGTTTTTAGTTGTTCCAAGAGCAGGATCTCAGAATGAAGTTGTTATTTGTCATGGACCAAAATTAGAGTTTTTGAATTTGGAGGTAAGGTACCATTCAGTATTAATATTCTTGAAGAAATTTTGCTGACAAATATTTTATGTAGAAATTATATTTGATGCCTCATGTCTTTTGTTTTTGTTGCAGAGTGGTAAGCTTGAGTTAATTGCACACTTAGGTAAGTCTTCTGCATCTTTGCATTGAATTTTATAGCTGATGTTGATGATTAATTATGATTAATGGTGGTTGAAGGTTGATTATTGATGACTGATGATGATGATGATGATGATGATGATAATGATAATGATGTAGATGATGATGATGATGATTATTATTATTATTATAATGATGGTGATGATGATGATTATGATGATGATGATGATGATGATGATTATAATAATGGTGATGATGATGATTATGATGATGATGGTGATTATTATTATAATGATGGTGATGATGATGATTATGATGATGATGGTGATTATTATTATTATTATTATTATTTTATTATTATTATTATTATGGTGATGATTATGATGATGATGATGATGCTTACTTTTCATCTTTTAGACAAAGGCACAGAAAACCGGTTAAATGATGCCAAATGTGATCCAGTAAGCAGTTGTTATCTCTTTGATGACTAATGCATATGTCTGTAGTTTAGAGAATACTTGAGGACATGAATGATTTATATTTACTGATGTTTTATGACTCATGCCATCTTGCTTATACTGTATGCTTAATGGGTTATTTTTCTTCTTTCCTCAGGTAGGACGACTTTGGGCAGGCAAGTATTTTCCATAATTATATTGTCTTTCAAACATTGAAGTTTCAAATAATGATTGTTTATATAATATAAATTTTATCCAGGTACAATGGGGCCTGAAGCATCCCCTGGCAATGTTGATCCAGAAAAAGGCTCAGTTGTATGTCACTTTTTAGATTTCGTTTCCTGATTCAGCATATATGTTTTCATTAACAACAAAGTGAATAATCCATTCTTTATCCTTCCAGTTTTGCCTTGATGAGAAGAAAAATGTTACAAAGAAATTTGATAAGGTAGTTTGAGGGACGAGTCTTGTTTTTAGAGTATTAATATTTTATGCATCATTTATAACCATGCACAGTTTCCTTTTATAATTTGCTAAAATATTGTCTTCCAGGTAAATATTGCAAATGGTTTGGCATGGAGTCTTGATCATAAAACATTCTATTATATTGATTCCTTGCTGAGGTTAGTTTTTTATAGTTTTTAATGATTAATCATGATCATTAATCATCATGATTAATCATAATCATTAATCATCATGATTAATCATAATCACTAATCATAAACATTAATCATACTTCTTAATAATTAATCATTTACACTGTTTTGATCAACAGGGGTGTTGATGCATTTGATTATGATGTTAGATCTGGAGAAGTTAAAAATCGAAGAACTGTTATTGACATAAAAAGTTTTGAACCATTTGAACATGTAAGTAAAATTGATAATTTATTCCTTTGAACTCTAAAGTACATGTTTTGACCAGTAGGGTTGTCCAGCTAGATAGAGAGATTTTGAAACACAATGCTATAACATAAAACTTCTGTGTTTTTAGATTCCTGATGGAATGTGCATTGATGCTGAAGGAATGTTGTGGATATGTCTATTCAACGGAGGAAAGGTGATTATAAAGCTTCCTCTTGCACAATACCATTTTGCTTGCTCTCCTTAACCTTGAAAGTCTCATTCTAAACTAAGCACCTCAGTTATGTTAAGACTGGAGCCCCTCAGAGATTTATTCATAGACACGATGTTAAATTATCCCTGAACCTGTTCCGTTGCATAGAAACGACGTTAGATCATCCTAGAGTTTGCTATCCTGCTTAGATGTGACGTTAAAATCATCCTGGAGCCTGCTATCCTGTATAGACGTGACGTTAAATCATCCCAGAGCCCCAGCCTTCTCTGCTGCATAGACACAACGTTAGCTCATCCTAGAGTCTGCTCTACTGCATAGACACAATGTTAGCTCATCCTAGAGTCTGCTCTACTGCATAGACACAATGTTAGCTCATCCTAGAGTCTGCTCTACTGCATAGACACAATGTTAGACGATTCTAGAGTCTGCTCTACTGCATAGACACAATGTTAGACGATTCTAGAGTCTGCTCTCCTGCATAGACACAATGTTAGACGATTCTAGAGTCTGCTCTCCTGCATAGACACAATGTTAGACGATTCTAGAGTCTGCTCTACTGCATAGACACAATGTCAGACGATTCTAGAGTATGCTCTACTGCATAGACACAATGTCAGACGATTCTAGAGTCTGCTCTACTGCATAGACACAATGTTAGACGATTCTAGAGTCTGCTCTACTGCATAGACACAATGTTAGACGATTCTAGAGTCTGCTCTACTGCATAGACACAATGTTAGACGATTCTAGAGTCTGCTCTACTGCATAGACACAATGTTAGACGATTCTAGAGTCTGCTCTACTGCATAGACACAATGTTAGACGATTCTAGAGTCTGCTCTACTGCATAGACACAATGTTAGACGATTCTAGAGTCTGCTCTACTGCATAGACACAATGTCAGACGATTCTAGAGTCTGCTCTACCTAGAGTCTGCTCTACTGCATAGACACAATGTTAGACGATTCTAGAGTCTGCTCTACTGCATAGACACAATGTTAGACGATTCTAGAGTCTGCTCTCCTGCATAGACACAATGTTAGACGATTCTAGAGTCTGCTCTCCTGCATAGACACAATGTTAGACGATTCTAGAGTCTGCTCTACTGCATAGACACAATGTCAGACGATTCTAGAGTCTGCTCTACTGCATAGACACAATGTCAGACGATTCTAGAGTCTGCTCTACTGCATAGACACAATGTTAGACGATTCTAGAGTCTGCTCTACTGCATAGACACAATGTTAGACGATTCTAGAGTCTGCTCTACTGCATAGACACAATGTCAGACGATTCTAGAGTCTGCTCTACTGCATAGACACAATGTTAGACGATTCTAGAGTCTGCTCTACTGCATAGACACAATGTCAGACGATTCTAGAGTCTGCTCTACTGCATAGACACCATGTTAGACGATTCTAGAGTCTGCTCTACTGCATAGACACAATGTTAGACGATTCTAGAGTCTGCTCTACTGCATAGACACAATGTTAGACGATTCTAGAGTCTGCTCTACTGCATAGACACAATGTTAGACGATTCTAGAGTCTGCTCTACTGCATAGACACAATGTTAGACGATTCTAGAGTCTGCTCTACTGCATAGACACAATGTTAGACGATTCTAGAGTCTGCTCTACTGCATAGACACAATGTTAGACGATTCTAGAGTCTGCTCTCCTGCATAGACACAATGTTAGACGATTCTAGAGTCTGCTCTACTGCATAGACACAATGTTAGATGATCCTAGAGTCTGCTCTACTGCATAAACACAATGTTAGATCATCCTATAGTTTGCTATCCTGTATAGACGTGACGTTAAATCATCCCAGAGCCAAACTTAAGCCTTCAAGTTTATTGGTAGATAACCAATAAATAATTATAAATCACTGAGAACTCATTGTATTGATCTTCATTTTATCAATCAAAGGTGATTCGCTGTGATCCAAACACAGGAAAAAGATTTCAGAGATTATAATGCCAGTGAAACAAACAACTTCTTGCTGTTTTGCTGGTCCAAACCTGGATCAGTTAATCATAACAAGTGCAAGGTAACTACGTGTTCTTTTTCAAATATTAAGTTTAATTTAAGGTATAATCCTTGTGCCTAAATATATTGTACTGTAATATCTTTTGATTTTCTAACAAATGTCTTCCGTTGATAGCTTACTCTCTGATGAAGAACTAAAACAGCAACCTAAGGCTGGCTTTATATTTCGTATTAAAGATGTTGGTGTCAAAGGTGTTCCCGGGATTTCATATGTTTGCTAAACAGACTTTTTTAAGACAAGAATAAAAACTGAAATTTTAATTTGGGTTATTTAATCTGATTTGCAATTAATTAAAGGTAAGTTAAATGGAATTTATTTAAAACTTTAACTTGCCAGGCGAGGATGAAATTGAAATTCATTGAAAACGGGTTGTTTTTATTTCATCGAAATCTTGATAGTTTTGATGTAAAAATCTTTTTGGATCAGGTTATAGCCATCATAAAGAGTTGTTGCTCCCTTTCATTCTAGTTGGAGCTGCTCCCTTTGCACCTTCCTGTCATGGTTCCACATATTGCCTATAAGCGGCTTTATAATATAAAACACATGCGGATTACTTTCACGTTAGAACGTATACTTCCTCTTTCCTGTTCCAGGAAATCTAAAACTACGCATGCGCATTTGCTTCTTAAAATGAAGCATGTTATCTTTCAAAATAATTCATTTCATTTCTGAGGCTGACTTTGTGTTATGGTGGTGTGGCCTAATTTTGCCAAAGCTTTTGAAATCATATCAGAACTATGAAAGATGAACAATGATAAGAGAGGCTTCTTACTAGAACATGCCACAAGATAAATGGCTAATATGCTTCCATACAAACTGCGGTAGATCTGTACGTTTATCCAATAAAAATAGCCGGGCGAGAAGAGAGGGTGACACTTATGATCATGGCTTGGTTTTCAGCAGTCGACCTCTTCACGTTGGAGAAGTTTTTCAATTAAAAATTGAGGAAATGGAATCAAAATGGGCCGGATCATTGGTAATTAATATATTTCCTTTTCTTATATCGTAATGTTTCTTATTTTTTCCTCTTTTTACTAATTACCTTTGAACTGCATAGGTATATTCAAGTTGTTCTTATTGGCTGATAATCGTTTCTTTTTTTCAGAGAATAGGTGTGACCACTGAAAATCCCAATTTTCCTGAATTGAAAATCGCACGTGCTGTCACGGATCTTTTCACCAGAGATGAAGACACATATTGGATATTATCAGGAGCTCATGTACATAACGGAAGAAAAGAGAAGATTTATAAATTAAATTTACATACTTTAGACGTTTACGACAGGATAGCAGTACAAGTGAAACCTAATGGTGATTTACATTTCTTTGAAAATGGTTTTGATATGGGAATTGCAATGAGTAATATCCCTGCTGATAAAGAATTGTTTGCAGTTTTTGATTTATATGGACGAACAAAACAAGTTTCTTGGGATTATTTTGGAGGTTTGCATCAAGAATCACTACTATATAATTTGTGCTTCATTTTGTAATGCTAAAGTTAGAATTATAAATAGTTCATCATTTTATTTTCTAGCCCCATCGTTGGAAGATCTGTGCAGAAAAGCCATTCAAGCAAATGTTACCAAAACTGACATTGATAAATTACCAATACCTCCTCAAATAAAGGAACTTTTAAATACTGCATATCATTAAGTTATTTGTGATTTATATGCTCTGTGAATTAATGGAAATGTTTTCAGTGCATAAAATATGTTTATTTATTTATCCCTCTTCCATATTTTTGAAAATATGTTTTTATTTCATTTGTTCACGTTTTTACGTCATTTCTACTCTCTTACCCAGTCCTCTTGCCGTTTCTGCTGATGTTTTCAATGGTTCAAAATGGCCGACGAGGACAGCGTAAGTATAGAATTATTTTATCGCAAATTTTTGTACTTTAAAGCTGGGAGAATGAAAGTTATCGCGTCAATTCACGTAAAACTTTCTTCTGTCTATAAAAATGGTTTTCGTAAATGTTAAACTGGCATTTTGTTACTCACAGGCAGTTCCGTCAACGGGGGTGACTTTGATCAAATTTTGATGTTTTTTTTTGCAAATATTTAAAAAAATTCATTTGGTAAGGTCATTAAATCATATCAAAAATAACACTACCAATGAAATACACACCATGGCATCATAAAAGTATTGTTTTGTGATATTTTACTTAAAATATCTCAATTTGAAAACTGAACAAAGTGAGTGAAGTAGAGCTTGTCGCAAGGTCTAATCTGATTCGTTGATCTGGAATTCTCATTTGCATAACAAAAGTGAAATATGCTCTCTTTCCCACAAAAACAAACACATATAATATGTGATTTTCATACACAGCGGGTACACATCTAACATACATATACAAAATATTGCAAATATTACAAAGATGGCAAGCGTAGATATATAAGTATATACCTAGTATAATTGGGTGACGAGGGTGGCAAGCATATATATATAAGTATATACATAGTATATTTTTGGGTGACGAGGGTGACGAGGGTGGCAAACATATATATATAAGTATATACATAGTATATTTGGGTGACAAGGGTGACGAGGGTGGCAAGCATATATATATAAGTATATACACAGTATATTTTTGGGTGACAAGGGTGAGGAGGTGGCAAACATATATATATAAGTATATACATAGTATATTTTTGGGTGTGAGGGTGGAGGGTGGCAATATATATATAAGTATATACACAGTATATTTGGGTGACGAGGGTGACGAGGGTAAAGCATATATATATATAAGTATATACACAGTATATTTGGGTGTGAGGGGTGTGAGGTGGCAAGCATATATATATAAGTATATACACAGTATATTTTTGGGTGACAAGGGTGACAAGGGTGGCAAGCATATATATATAAGTATATACACAGTATATTTGGGTGACGAGGGTGTGAGGGTGGCAAGCATATATATATAAGTATATACATAGTATATTTTTGGGTGTCGAGGGTGACGAGGGTGGCAAGCATATATATATAAGTATATACACAGTATATTTGGGTGACAAGGGTGACGAGGGTGGCAAGCATATATATATAAGTATATACACAGTATATTTGGGTGATGAGGGTGACGAGGGCGGCAAGCATATATATATAAGTATATACACAGTATATTTTTGGGTGACGAGGGTGACGAGGGTGGCAAACATATATATATAAGTATATACATAGTATATTTTTGGGTGACGAGGGTGACGAGGGTGGCAAGCATATATATATAAGTATATACACAGTATATTTGGGTGACGAGGGTGGCAAGCATATATATATATAAATATATACACAGTATATTTGGGTGACGAGGGTGACGAGGGTGGCAAGCATATATATATAAGTACTGTTATATTATTACCATTCAAAAGTGTTCCACAACTTTTGCAATGGACAGGTTTCCATCTATTTGAAAATGTTGACCCGCATTTATGGCAAATTCCGCTTCCACAATTAGATTTCATGGCCATTTTGACGTCGCGAGCAGATTCAGATCTAACTTCAACTCAACATCCACCCTCAACTGTCACCAAGAAATTGTAGCATGGCAACACTTCATGGCAACAAAACAAGCAACATCTGTGCTATTGTTTTCAACGTCCAATAAGAATGTAGTTCGTGATTGGTGATTCCCGCTAAACCAATAGAATTCCTTGTCACCCTTGTCACCCTGAATATCTCCTTCTAGCTAATCAGCCAATCAGATTAAACCTTACGATGAGCTCTACACTACTGGAGTAACACAGTCACCCACAAAATGGGGTGACTTTGTTCACTCAAAATTTTTGCATTTCTCAGGCACTACAAGGCTGTGGACAATGCCTTTGACTTTCTTTTTCATCTAGAGCTCAAAATAAATACATAGAACCCATTTTTAGCAGTAAACCACTGGGGTACACCATTTTTTTGCATTAACTCTGTTGAAAATTTCTCCCGAGCACTGTTCTGCAAGAGGAAACCTAAATGTTGACATTTTGCAGAAAAAATGGTCTCAGAATGCAGATGTTCAATGATTATTTGTGTTTGCAGTGATTTTAGGGTGCTTAGTGGTGTAGTTGACCATAAAAACCCTCCTTTAATGCTAATGGCAAAAACCCCTTTTTCGGGGTCTCTTTGATCAAATTTTACTGGAAAATAAAAAGATGACTAAAAAGAGTTGCACTCATTTGAAACACTCTATTTATCTTCTTCTTATGTAGAAAAAATCAGCTCAATAGGATAAAAGACAGTGAAATAATTCTATCCTCTTTATGTGTCACTTTTCTCAGTGTCACATATGTCATTCTATTGTCCCATATTGTTATGTAAATGAGGGTTGCCATGCAACAATGTATTTAAACCTTCCTACCAACCCCCCTCCTTGTGCCCTGGTACAGTATTCATTAAAAAATGAAAATGTAAAGAAACAAAATATAAATTTCATTTTCTCTTATGTTCAGGAACCAGAAGTATTTGAAATTGAAGATTTCACAACTGCTTCAGAATGGGAAAGGTATTTTATACATTACCTGTCTTATGTATGTATGGTAATTGAATAAATTATTAGTCAAGTAATGTATGCTTCAAATTAGATGTTGTCTATCATTGGTTTCATTCTATTTCAGATTCATTGCAAAGTTGGAAGAGATTATTGGATCTTGGCATCTAGAAAATAGTCAGAAAAAAGGTTTAACGAAGGTAAAAATTGGGTACCTTTGGGGGCATTCAAATGTTATATAATATCTTTAGAGGGAGAGGGGCCATTGATCAATGACCCTTCATGGGGGATTGGTGGCTGACAATCCATATTTTTCCAACTTATCACTTAAAGTGCTGGTTTATTCTTTATTTCTCAAAACAGCAAGAGTTATAGTTATTGGCTTTGGTTGCAAATTTAATGCAAAAAACATTAAAGAAAAATTTTGTATTGGCAGCACCCCCTTAGTTGGGGTGCAACTTTCAAATACTTTGATCACCATTCTTGATGTCTTATTTCACCCTTCCAGTTAAAATGTTCAAGACACCTCCCTATTTCTTTATTTTGTTCTTGAGTGATGTGTATTTGTAGTTTTGCTACACACGTGATTCACTAATTCAAATGCAATTACTTTTTAGAAAGACAACGTGGTCAATAAGTCAGAGGAATTTAAGAAGCAAAACGATGCAGCAATTGCTTGTCAAGATAAAATCAGCGTAAGTCATTTGAATATGAATTGATGTCTCTATACATTGAGCACTATTGATACATAAGAGGGGTGCAGTTCCCAGTAACAATGATTTGGAACAGTTTTTTGTCAGAATGGTCACAACTCACATGCTCCTCAAAAACGGAGAATGCATCTATAGCCTGCAATTCGCAGAGG
The DNA here is from genome assembly GCA_014526335.1 of Chrysaora quinquecirrha. Classification (NCBI taxonomy): domain Eukaryota; kingdom Metazoa; phylum Cnidaria; class Scyphozoa; order Semaeostomeae; family Pelagiidae; genus Chrysaora; species Chrysaora quinquecirrha. The sequence goes on from JACTAT010000014.1 coordinate 5,588,198, forward strand.
GCTGGATTTCATCACTATAAATATGCCTCTATATTTTAGACAGTCCAGTATTTGTGCTTGTTATAGGTCGTTCTTGCTTCCCTTATAAGTTCCGAATTAGGTTTCAAATTAAACACATTGTTTTTGTACTTTGGACTGCAACAAATGTAGCATTGCAAGTAAACAAGTAGCTTGTTTACGAACAAATTATGTTATTCATTTTCAAGGAATTGGAAGCAGAGTGGTTGATAGAGTCAAAACAACTTTATTTTGCGGATTTCAGTTTCACTTTAAGCCATCATAAATTGAAAGGAGACAACGTGAAAGATACTTCAGCTTCTTCAGCCCCTGGTAATGATATTGTTTTTGTTAACGTCGCTTCTTTACTATAGAAAAGACAGTAAGATCATTTAACGTCATTTAACGTCTCACACCTGTTTTCTATAAGATCGTTTTAGATTATTCAACCACAAAGCATTAGAATGGAAGATCATACAGAGAATCTTTAACTGAAGCAGATTGAAACAAGAAATAAATGATAGAAATCACAAATTTTAAACCCATTTCTATTTCTACTATTAGTCCAATCATGACTTCACAATGTTCAGCAATTGAAATTACAAATGCTAACTACTATAGCATCTCCCAAGGATTTCCGTTTGCTTTTCATATTGTCTTTCAATTATGTTGCGACTAGGAACCTTCTGATCTTTCATTAATCATATGTGTTCATTATGGTCTTTCAGAAACCAGGCGAGAACAACCAAGGTTAGAATGCGAATGTCATGAAATAGAAGTATTGTTATTTTGCATTTATGATGTTTTATTCTAGATGATAACGATGGTCCTTCAAAAGCAGTAATGGATATGTTTGATATTGAATTCGACTTTCCTTCTCGAGCACATTGCATTTCAAGATGGTTAGTAGCATTCTAAATCTATTATCCTCTATGCTTCTAAGAATATCCAGATGTGTCTCTACTTTTTTCGCAATCATTTTCCTTTTGTTTTTTAGTTCCCCTGCTTTGAACATCTTCGGCTAAAGAATAAATAAACAAGGATCTTAAGCTTTATTTTCTGTATTGATTGACAGGTATGGACTGAAAGAATTCCTGATTCTGTCACCGAGTAATCCGAATGAAGATATCAATACAGAATCAAGATCAAAACTTTTGCTTAGTTCTGTTTCAATTGCTCTTTCTAACACACGCTGGTAAGTCAATGCATTTAATGGTCTTTTGTCCAATTCCCTTTAATATTCAGTTTTTGAGTTGTAAATAACTTCAGAATTGCGATAAACTACGGAATAATCGCGGGGCCTACTTAAAAGCTGAGTATACGCGTCAGAAACAGATCGAAACAATTGACTTATGTTTCTGCTTGTTCCGCATATTGGAAATAGTATTCCTAATTCTATGCTCACAGAATTTCATTTGTCATTTCAATCTATTGATCTTCTACGATTGTTTTTAGTCATATTCCGGGGTTCGTTCAAATTCAGCAAAGATGGCAGCGACTCTTTATTGGTACATGCATATCAAATGGTTTCACTTCAAATTTTGAAATGGCTCGTCTTCGAAATACTCCTCCACAATGTTCTCATCTATCGGGTCTTCTTGATATTTTCAAAGAAAAACTCGTGAGTATTATCGTCAGAGTATGATCATCCCATCTTATTAAGAAGATCTTGGTACTGGACCAATATGCTAAGTTTCCTGGGCAAGACCATTGTCAAATTTCGCTTTTCAAAATGTCTTCAATCTTTTGAATGTTTGTAATTATACTTTGTTTTAGGCCATACCTTCGCGTCTTATTCCTCCAATAATGACATCAATTCGGTTCACTTATATCCTTAATTGGCCTGAAGAAGAATGGGTTCAAGAACCACCTGACCTCTTCACTGCTTTTGGATCTCAAGTTGGATATCTGAATCTATCTCGACAGCCGTTTGGTCCATTGCAAGAGCCAGTGAGGTACATATGACGATTTCTTGATCATTTCTTCTGCTCTCAATTTTCATATAATAATTTTTTATTATTATCATCCATAAAAGCTCTGGATGATTCACGTAGTTGTACTACGTTTGGTTTTCCCACTAGCTTCATTCAAGAATTGACGAGGTTTCAACCTGGCATGGTCAGAAAATTTAGACAGACACCACTGAGCTTCACAGCTGAGCGTCGTAAAGTTCTCCAACTCACAGAACCCAAGGCTTTTCCATTGTGTTTTGGCTTTTTTAACCATTATTATTTTGTATATGGCAAACGCAAGGATAAACGTTTCTACTTATTGCACGCGCTAATTTGAAAGCATACTCCACTGACAGAAAGTTGACAGCGACTCGACTGAGCCAAGAAAACTCAATGAAATAGCTAGCAATCTTAACAAACTTTCACAAAGGCCCTCATATCTGTTGATTTACCAATTTTTGATAAGATCTTTTCCTATTATCTAGTGAGCTTCACTTGGCTACTACATGGCCTTGTTTATCAGAAGAAACATTTGTTGACCACGCTGAATACACGTGAGTGACTTTGAAACAAATTCTTCACAGAAACTTCCTTTGATTTTACGATCTACACTTTATTTATCAGATTACGTATTGTTTAATTAGTGATCTGGATCCAACTGAAGCACCACAATGGTCTCTTAGAGCAAGAACAGCTGATAAATGTATATCGTTGTTATATGACCATCTGATGGCTTTTATTCAGATTTGTAAAAAATCAGAATCTACTGCGCAAATCATTCGTAGTTTGTCAAAAGATCAAATCAACATTGGTAAGTCTCTTTATAAGGTTTTTATTGCTTTCGTCGGAGCTTTAAATACGATATACGACTTTTGATAACTACTTCTTGCTCGCTAATTTCACTAGTGTATGGCTAACATTATATGCATTTTGCTGATTGGAGAATGGATTCAATTGCTTGCAATATATTCTTCTTTTATGCCACCTCTTGTAATGCTTCTTCTAATTTCACCCCACCCAATTAATGCATCCTCCAATGTACCCCTATTTATACCTTCCCCCTCTCATTAATACCATTTTAATTTTTGGCCCATCCAATTAATGCATGCTTCAATTTAATTTATGCCCCTTTTAATGTCTGCTCCATCTAATCAATGCCTCTTCTGGTCATTGCTCCCTCTGATTATACACCCTCCGATTGAATTAATGCTCCCGTTAATTTCTGTTGCTTCTCAAATAATGTCCCCTGTAATTAATACAAACTCTAATTATTTTCCCATTTAATTATTGTCCCATGTAATAATAAATCTGTTCAACGCCCTTACTCTGAAGATCAAAAGTGCTCAACATTCTATTTACTTTTCCAGAATTGTCTTCACTGTCATTCCATGTTTAAACTATTAATTAGAAAATGACATCGTGTGTATGGTGTCTTAATTCGTCATCGTACCTTAAATCTTTTCAGATAGCTATGGAGATATAACACACGCTTTGAATAGACTAACAGAAACAACGACTTTTCCAAATCAAAAAAGAGAATCATCGAACAAGAAACCAGCAAACAGAGAACAAATGAAATTAAAAGAATCACCATTACCAGAAGATCTTCTCAATAAAATTTTATTAGTAAGTTTTATTCCTATTTTTTCATTTTCTCTTTTTGTCATTATAGTCCTTCATTATATTGTTAGTATTTTTATTACATATGTTGCAGGATCCCGAACAGTAATACACGAACTAATCATTTTTTGAATTGACACATCCCTTCTCCAATTAAACTTAGACATTGCTCGTTTCACATAAGCTTCCCCTTTTCGTATATGGAACATTCTGTTGCATTGCATGGTATAACACTAAACGAGTGTATGAAATTCTCATGTACTTTGTCAAACCCTAGTGTTACGATCTCCATTCCCTTCAATCATTGGAGCCTCAGAGTTCGTTCTTCCTTGATATAAGATATTTTTTATTTAGCATATGTTTCCTGATTCACATGAAGATCTCAAACAAGCGGAAGAAAGACAAAGAATCCTTGCTGAAGAACAAAAACAACTTGAAAATGAAAGCAAAAAGGTATTTTTTATTTCTATTTGCTGTTTTATCTTTGAAGCCTATCTGATCGGCAGTTATTAGCAACCTGGCGTGATTTCATTCATCTGTATTTTTGTATTACAATCATAACGTTACCACAGGCAACATTTAATTGACTTTTTTTCATTTTTCAGGATAGATTTCGGAAAATGAAGTCAGCCCCTGAGAAGAGTTTGTTGTATCTATTAACAATCTGTCTGTCAATCGTCAACTATGGTTATGGAGGTGAGAGCTTTAGAGTAGTTACAATTTTTAATGTTTAATACTGTAGCATGATTATGGTTGCAAATCACGGACTGTTCAGTTTTCTCATTGATAATATACCTTCGAGATCTCCAGGCATGCATAAATGCATACCAAATCAAATCCAGCAAAATGAAATCAACGATTGTAATGTTTCTAAGACTTTCAATATTATAGCTTCATTTTCTTTCATCTTTAGGTATTAAAGCTTTTGCTCATCTTTGGCATGAATTTATATTGGAATTAAGATACAGATATGAAAATAATATAGTTATACCCAGGTGAGTAATAACTCTTCCATTCATATTTTACCAACCATATTTGAAGAACTTAAACAGGCTTATTAGCCCATATACGTGTCTGATTTCATTTTTAGGCTGGCTTTGGGGCCTCCTAATTTGAATTACTGTTTGATACATCAAAAGTTACAGGTATGTGAGTATGAAATCTCTGTGGGTTGTTTAATTGCTCGCTTTTTAAATACTCATCTATTCGTGCAGTTGTTGCCTGTGATATTAGAGCTCAAATGAATCTTTATTGATTCTACATTAAATTCCTTCTTTAACGTATACAGTACCGTCTAGTTCCAATAGGGCTCCCTTGGGCAATTAATTTTAAATGTCAATCATTTTGGTCGAGCTCTCCATTTGCGATCATTATATTATCTTCCCCAATTTCTATGTTAAGAAGTCAAAAATTTCAGTCCCTCTGGAATCATTTGCGCTTTTATTGTCGTTTAATTGGTAGTTTACTAGCTAAACTAAATGCTAATTTTCTTCCTGACATGCATTTTGTACAAGTATCATTGCTACTTTCACGTATTGACAACAATTTTCCGTTGCAGATGTTGAATCATTGCATAGAAAAGAAAAAGCTACACCATGAAGAATCATCACAATTATTTAGTACGAACTCATCAGAATCTTCAATTAGAACAACAGAGGGTAATGAAGAAACACCATCTAAAGACATTGAATCAAATGATAGTAATGAACGAACAGTGGATTTTGAAATTGAAAGTGATAGTGATGATGAATTTTTTGAAGCAGTTGAAGAACAATCTATTTCATCTGAAACGTCATCAAATATTCAAATTAAGAATTCAAAACAAAATGAAAGAGCAAAAGATGATGATAATAGTCCAAGTGGTTCATTCATTCATTCTGAAAATTATAATCAGACTAATAATACTGATGAAAGACATGGTGTTCTAAAGGAAAGTGATATGAAATTACTTAAAACTGGAAAAACACTTTGCATTCCAATCACTCAGGTAATAATTTTATTTCATTCCTATTTTCATTTCTTCCAGTATTCATTTCTCCTAATCATTTTTATTTCTATAATCTACTCGGTGGCTAAATTTCTGAGGTTACAAGGTGCTGTTCTTTTTCTCCCTCCTTTGCAAATATCTTTATGATCTTTACTAACATTATCTGAGTCTCAATGTATTCATCAATGTAATAAATTGCAGGAATCAACAGAAAATTTGAACCTGATACTGAACCTTTCTCTTGCAACTCTGTAACTAAATTGATGGGGTTAAAATGGGCTCTCTTGTTCTCCCTCGTTTGCAATTATCTTTTTTATCTTTGCTTGAATTTATCCAATTGGCAATGTATTTATCAATGTAATTAATCACAATGAGAACAGCAAGTGAAACATTTTTATCATCCCTTTCCTTGAGATCTAATTTAAATAATATTTAACGAAGATTGAATGTGCAGCAGTCTGAATTATTTTGCTTTCTAGGAACAACAAGTTATGACTGAAGACATGTTGGAGGAACACACAGAGATCATTTTAAAACTTGCAAAATCAGAAAGTGGATCAAAATATCTTGCACAAATGCAAAGTCTTTCGTTATTTTCGGACATTCAAGCTTTCAAGGTAATAATTTCGTCAATACTACATATCCAAACACAAGTGTATCATCTTTCTAGAACCATTATTCTTTATGAACATTTATGCAATTGTATTGTTATGACTGTGTGATTGCTTTTGATTTAAATTGCGTCAACATTTTGCTTTTCTAAGGCTGCTAATCCAGGCTGTATGTTTGAAGATTTTGTTCGATGGTATTCTCCAAATGACTGGATTCCTGGTCCTGAAACTGAAAGAGAAAAAGAAGAATTAAGAAAAATGGAAACAGAATATCAACAATTAAAGAACAAAGGTGAATTATTTCATTTATCAATTTCTTTATTATTTGTTCATCAGCACATGAGGTAACATACAGTAGCTACTGACTGGCCAGCAACAGTGAAGTTAAACCATAGAGATGGTGAGTTTGCCTTGATGTTAACGCTTTTTGGTTTGATCTCCTCTTCATAAAAGCTTCATACTGAAAAACTCGGAAGCAAGTATATTATAAACGAAGCAAAATTAAGACAAAGGAATTAAGAAGCTCAAGAAAAATTAAGCCTCAATTCCTGAATGGTTTATTGGCTTTTCCTGGTATAAGCTTGGCTCCTTACAAGGAACATGACAATTGTTTTCTTAAAAAAAAACTAATTACCCAGTTAATGATATTTATAGCTGATTTGATGGAAGTTGTTGGTGAAGAAGAAATCGAAGGTTGGGATTTAGATGATGATAACGAAATTACTGAACAAGAATTATCATCTCTTATTGGTAAAGAACAAACTGAAAATCAGTCAGAGGTAAACTCATTATTTGTTCTTTCTTTTTCTTTCAATGATCTTTCTCTTCTCCACTTTTATATTTAATTCTTTTTAAATTTTCATAACATCATAATCTCTTTCAATGTTCTTTTTGTAACTTCATTTTAAAGCTGCTGGAAGAAGGCCATTTAAGTGTACGCATGCGTATACCAGGAAATATCTGGGTTGAGACTTGGCAAACAGCATTGCCTGTCGCAGCAAGACGACAAAAAAGATTGTTTGATTACACGAAGGAAGCAGAAAAGGTATTGTGGGCATTTTTTGTTTGTTTGTTTGTTTGTTTCTATTTCTATTGATTACAATTTGACAGCAAGTGTATGTACCTAACAACCAAAGTAAATTAAATTAATGACTCAGTACTAACTAAACTAACTAACCTTCCACTTAACCAAATAACCAGCTAACTAACTAGCCAACTAACTTATTTACTAACCAACAAATTAATTAACTTACTAACTAACTAACTAACTAACTAACGAACTAACTCGCAAACTCCGACTATCTAACTAACTAATTAACTAACTAACTAACTAAATAACTAAATAATTAACTAAGTAACTAACTAACTGACTAACTAACTAGCTAACTGACTAAGTAACTAAATATAACTTACTAAATAACTAACTAACTAAATGACTAACTAATTAACTAAGAACCTGACTAATTAACTAGCTTACTAACTAACTAACTAACAAAATAACTAAATAACTAACAAACTAACTAACGAACTAATTAACTGACTAACTAACTGACTAAACTAAATACTGAACCATGTTAGTAGCTAACAGGTTAAAATTGACTGTCACCAATTAACTTACTAACAAGCATGAACAAATGGAAATCTATGATTGATTGGTTCAATTTCTTAATGAAAATCTTTTTATTTTTAGGTCCTTCACTTTCTTGCCAACCTAAAGCCATGTGAAATTTCATCTTTGCTATTTCCTGTTTTTATTCATACTGCAATAGATCGAATACTGTTAGAAGGTAAAGTGTATCTTTATGGATCTTAGTCCTTCATTACAATCTAATCATTTAATATTTTCGTATTTAACTATTTCTTTTGTTTTAATTTACAGAGGAGAGTTCCCGCTCAAGGATATCGAATATTTTGAATGGAATAATTCACAGCACCTCAAGACTTGTACAGGGACACAAAGATGATATCTCTAAGATGATGGTTAGCCATGCCTCTTATATTTACTTCCTACTTTTTTCTTTTTTAAATTATTGTTTTTATCATTTCGAAATGGTTGCATTCTGTTTTTTTCCGATGATTGTTACTTTGTTGTGATTATGTTTTCAAACGGTTACTGCCTTCATCTTTCTCGAAAGCGGACACCTTCAGGTCTCCGCGTTCGCCTTAGCGAGGAATCTTTCTTATATGTTGAGTTTTGAATTTGAATCTGTCAGTTGATAAAAGAAAGCTCTGTCTGTCTTAGAATGGTGTCCGCTTTAGAATCTTCCTCTTTAGGATGGGTTCTAAGACTTCTTAATGAATAATTACAACTTCCGTTAATTTCATCACTTCTTTTACACAGAATATTTCAAGACAATTACAAATCTCAGAGCTAGCCATTTCAAGAATTCAATTTTTGGAGAAACAATTTTCAAAGCTGGCAAAATTTCTGAGAACAAAGATTGTGATGAAAATTTAAAGGATTTCATTTCGAAGTTATTGTCAACGTCTGAAGTGACAATTGAAGATGGATCGAGGGGAAAAATTGGCAAAATCATTCAGAAGTTGATTGAGAATAATCAGGTGATTAATAGTTTTAAAAATCACTTCATTTCTGTCTTCATTTGTACTTATTTGAAATGTTCATTTAAATGCACTTTATTTCAAGATCAAATCTTTATTTTTTGTGGGAATTTCTCTGTCCTACTGTTTATTTTATATCAGCAGCAACAGCACCTATGCAGTTGAATACCTATTTCAAAAGTCTGTAAGAAAATATGGCCGATTTCTAAAATGAAAACTTGGAACTTTAAATGATTTTTTAAGATTCGTTGTTTCGCCATGAATTGTCTTTGCATGTTAGATGTATTTGGGCTTGATTGTAACATTGTTGACTCAGATAGCGCATCAATTACTTGTCTCGAAAAGTCCCACCAAGTTTACCACTGAAGTGTTTTGCTAAGCCGAGACAGCAGAACTCTGGAAACGAAGATCAGTCGTAGGGTCCTGTGCTGTCTTACGGACAAGCCGTAAGGAGGTCAATCCATTACCTATGCAACAAAATCATTTCATGTTCTTTTATTATTTCAGCAAGTGAAAAATGTTACAATGGAAGATTCTTCTAGGAAGTCATTATCTGAAGTAAGTTTTTCTGATTACCACTCACGTAGTTACTTGCTGAGTTCGACAGGTCGACTTCTTAGACCATTTTGAATGTTTTCCTTCATCGGTCTCCATCCATCATCGCCGCAATTGTTTGATGCTGGTTCGACAAGGATGGCCTACAAGCCTATTCCTATTCTTGGATTCCTATTAGAGAAGTGAATTGCTAATTCATTCTTAAGTAGTGACCCCTGCGTTATCACAGTCTTTTTCAAGCATGTGTCAATCTGTCCATAAAGGTCTTTCTTGTCCTAGTCAAGTCAAGTCTACTTTTCTCTCAGGATTTTGGATTGTAATTTTGTGCATGTTATTTAAATTTAGGTGATAAAAGAGAGGCATCATAAAAAGGTCACTTTTCCAAATCCAGCTGGTCGTGAATATATATTAAGAACTAAAATAAATAAACCTAGACAATGTTCAAGACAATCACCACAAAGATTATTTACTGTAATTACTCCTGATGAATTTAGATTAGCTGCTGTATTTAGTCAAGATACTACATTTATTTAATATTGTACTTAGTTCTCCTTTAGGGTCCTTAATAAAAGTGGGGGTGAGGACAGTATTAGAGAATTCAAATATCAAGGAGTTAGAAATATTAGGGGCTAGAAAATCTACCTTTTGAAATAGCTGACCTTTTCGATGGGTATAACATTGGTTTTTCCATAGAGATTCCCTTTGATTGCTTATTAAAAGAGTGATTCTCAGAGCATAGTCGAGGCTCCTCCTGATTGGCTAACTCTAGTAGCAATATTTCCCTGTTTACGTTAATTGTATTCATCGCTCGTTCACCAAAATTATCTTATATCAAGGGGGTCTTGATTATGCAGGGGATTGGAAAAATTCGTCATGTTAGATTAAAAAGGGAGTATTTTATTAAGGACCCTTCATTAATTAAAATTTAGAAGATAACGACGATATTTTACAAAATAAATGGATTTGTTATCAATATCAAATCAATTAAATTTACAAATGTTTCTTCTATCTGTGTTTGTTCAGAGTTGATCCAAATAGTTCTCGTATTGACACATTCTTTTCTTTCCCAAATATGGTCATAAATGTGTTGCACATTAAACCATGTGACACACTTTGAGAATCCTCAATGCCCCCGTGCTGTCCTTGATAACTAAAGTTAATAATAAGACAGTTAATATAAAATAAAACAGTTAAATTTTACGCTTAAACAGTTAAATTAAGACTGGATATTTCAACATGAAAATGAGAGCAGCATGATGTGATGAAATTATTTCATTATTATATAAAATGCAAACAAATAGAACTTAGAAAATTGTTTGTAAATAATTTCTCGATTTCCTGGTCTGCTCTTTTAAGATGCTTAGACATATGTTAAAAGATAATAATGATTAATTAATAAGGCTTTATTTGTTTTTGAGGGTTTAAATCTCTAATATGATCATCTAAATCAATCATTTAATCAATTTTGATCAAGTAATTAATTGTTTCAATGTTTCGATCTCAGATCACGATGTTTGATTGAATCAACATAAAATTTGTGAATATAAAAGCAATTTTTCGCCTTCATAATTCCATGCGTTTCCCAGCCGTTAATGCTAAGCACATGTAGAGTCCCATTTAAAAAGACAAAAAGTCATTCATATCATAAAAGAAATAATAGATCACAGTAAGATGATAAAAATATTAGTGATAAACATAAAAAACAACTGCTGATAATTTCTATTTACTTTTGTTTTTTATAAATCCTCCCTGTTGTTACGCTCTCTCGAAGTACTTCAAATATAAATAATTAGTAATCGACCATATTTCATTTCTTTTTATCTGCTGTTGCTTTCATACGCATGTACATATCGTTTCTTGTTCATATTAATGGTTCCAGTTTGTCTGAAATCTGTTATTTCTATGTTTAACTGTGCTTTGATTTTCGTATGTTGTAGTTATGAGGATTATATCTGCACTGTAAAATGATTTAACTTTTTCATTGTTCAGTTTCACTCATTCGACGGCTGTGCACCTTCTCTAAAACTCATTGTTTAATATTAACATTCTATCTAACTATTTGATAAGTTTGTTGTCAATTTGGATTTTGACAATTCATCCCTGTTCTTGGATTCAGTAGCATCAAAGATGATGTTAGTGTGCATTGTAGTGTGTGAAACAACAGACATGCGTGTTGCTGACATTCCATTCCCATCATCTGCGCAGTTTAAACTGGGCGATTTAAATTTTGAGTTAAAAGGAAACTCTTTAGTTTTCTGTAAGACAACATGAGGTTGCATTATAATTTCATTTCATGTTGTTTATATTTAAATATTGACAAAGTGCTCCAGTTACGTATTGCTTTCTCTCAGTTGCTGTTCTTATCAATAGAAAATAGTCAATCATTGTGTTCAAAGATGGTACCGCTTCACTCTTGCTAAAATACTTTTTAGATTAGTGGCATGCACCTACTTTTCAACAGGGAGCACAATTGTAAGGAACCTGACGCTAAGGTTTGCCAAATATTTATGGAACTCATGAGAACTTCCATCTTCCTTCTCTTCTTTTTATGATGCCAATATGATGCGTCGCTTGATGCTATGTGAATGTGATTGCTGAATGTTTTACTACTGTTAAGAAAGAAGCATGATTTTTCTATTCATAGTCTCAACACAGCTTTACACAACTTCCAGGACCATTTTCCACTAGCTTACAGTTAACTCAACTGCCCATCTTATTCTTCCGACGTAAGTGAATAATTACCCAGGGTATTCGATCTAGAATATCAGTCTGGGGGCACAAGCCACAGCTCCACATCAGCAGTAGCGCTGCCAGTAACCCTAACCTGGGTTGCCAAATAACTATGCTTGCTTGCTTGCTTGCTTGCTTGCTTGCTTGCTTGTGGTTGCTTGCTTGCTTGCTTGCTTGCTTGCTCGTTTGCTTGCTTGCTCGTTTGCTCGATTGCTTGTTTGCTTGCTTGCTTGTTTGCTTGTTTGCTTGCTTGCTTGCTAGTGCGACACACAAGAAAAACGATAACAACAATTAACACTTAAAGTGATCTTGCTATTTTGCTATACTTAAAACAGAAATAAATACTACGCATATTGCATATATTATCATAATTATCTATTGAACATTGAGAATAAATAAGAAAGTAATAGCGAATAATAAATTATGTAATACAGTTCTAAAACCCAACAGTCGATAATTGGTTTAAGCCAAGTTCATTACCCATTAAGATCATTTGAGTTGTACCCATGCCCCTTCATTTCCCCAACAGTAAAACACATGATGATTGACAAGTGTTGATTGACATATTATTTGTATACCAGTGCATTGTGGGAATGTATTTACTGACAATGCATACAGTTATAGACACACCTTGTAGTCTTGAAATGTCTTTGTGTATTTGGCTGTAATAATTCATGACAATGACTAGCATGTATACGATGATTATGTTCACAATTGGCTTCAAAATTACATCTCGCCAAATCATTTGCTCTGTAATATTGACTTTCATGTGTGCTGCATATATGACAATGATTATTTGGTAGAAAATGTCGAATTTCAGCCATCGATTGTCTCTCATGTTCAAATTCAGCTTGCTGTATTATATCTTTGACATACTTTTTCAACTTGTATCTGTGGTTTTGAAACCATATTTTGATTTGATTTGGCGAAAGATGAATTCGTTTTGCCAAGATCTCTCTTTCTGGTGATGATAGATATGGTTGAAATCGAAATGCTCTTTCCAATTCCCATGTTTGTTGCCTTGTAAATAAGATGCGTCGTTTCTTGCCAAAATGATCCATTTCTGCTTCGTTGTCTTGACCAATGGAGCTGTTTGTTGCTCTAGATTCCCTTCCTGCGCATAAAATTAACAGTTAGATCTTCTCAGGTACAAAGAGGTTCAGCAGGAAGATGTTTTTTCGAGCTTAGGGTGTGGCCTTATAAAACAACGATTCCCTTCTAGCAAAGCGCATTCCGCTCCCATGAAATTGGGTTCTTGTACGCTTCTTTTCTTCACAAACCGTTCTTAAGTTCAATTCTAAGTTCTAATCGTCTTCATAGACCATTTTGTCTTTACTTACTGCAATCTCTGATTCACATTATTCCCGAAAAGTTAACGTAATAGTAGCCGGGGTCTAGAAAACATCTTACATCTCACTCTCCTAGAATACTGTCTACGCATTCTATGCATAAGACGATAACGTAAAAATTATATTGTCAAGATGATATTTGGCTTGTTATAAACAATCTACGAACCTTTTTCGCCTGCGACAGCATCTTTAGTTTTCAATTGCTGAACTGAGCTCGTGGTAGATGAGCCACTCGTTGATTTACTTTCACTATGATTCTCTCCCAATATATCCTTGATAAGAAAAGACATTTCTGCAATCAATACTCAGCCAATCCAATCGTTATAATCATTACAGTCATCTATGAGTATGTATCTTGACTTAATGAAGACTGTCCTCTCTTTGCTGACATTTTATAGAAAAAGCATTCAAAACGGGGGTACCACTCATCCGTTCATTCTTTTTGTTTGAAGCACAGGGTTACGAGAGATTTGTCTCTTTACTACTATAAATTCAGATAAATATTACCTGATTTCTTGTATTGCTATTTGTCACTATAAATTTCAATGTTCCGTCTGGTTCATTCAGGCTGTTTAGACTGTTATCAAGTGGAAAAAAGTTTTCAGAATATGGTACCTTTGAGGTTTTTTCGTAATGAGAAAATGCTGAGATCAGCTTTTCAACTAAGCTTTCTGATAAAAGCCAACATGACATAAATGCTATATGTATCTATAAAATTCAAATAAACATGATAAGATAAACTTATTTACTACTAGAAATGTCTTGAAACGTTATGTGGACACATGATGAATGTCTGTAAAAGTGTTGCCTCCGTCATTGACTAACACTGATCTAAATAGGCAACATTTCTTCCCATCTGTAGTCTTTGTGCTGCGCAGTTGTGATTTTGCTTTGAGCTCACAGTCAAAGCGCGCAGCGAATTAATTGTCAGTCAGGGAGGTTGAGAAGTCTAAAGATCTTTTCAAGTTTAGAAGAATATCATACAATGACAGCACTTATGTTCTCCTTAGTTAACGTAAATTCATTTAAACTAACTTTCCAATTCATTATTAAATATATTCAGGCTTATGGTCAAGACTATCTAATCATCATCATCATCATTATCATCATCATCATCATCATCATCAAGACAAAAATGTCCTTTGCCGACAGAATGAATCGCTTTTTCGCTCGGAAACTTTCACTAATTTCATTGGTCATCCATTAGTTTCCTGTGCGCTGATTGGTGCTCATATCACAATACCAATGCAACCACACTTTTCTCATTGGTTAATTACTTTCCATATTCGACTTCATTCCTTGACGACCATTCTACCAAAACCAGTTGTTTAAATTATTTACTGTTTTTACGTTTTACGCTAAAATGAATCACACGTACAACGTGATGTGCAGTAACGTGGAGGATGTGCAGTATATTGGAGGGTGCCAATACAACGTGGAGGGATATCATCAGTATAGTGGAGGGTGCCAATACAACGTGGGGAGTTATTATCATGCAAGTGGAGGATACAGAGTATCATGGAGGGTTATCATCAGTATAGTGGAGGGATATCATTTGTAACGTGGAGAAATATCATCATGAAAGTGGGGGATGCCAATGCAACGTGGAGGGTTATCATCAGTATAGTGGAGGGCTGCGACGACTGAAAGACCAAATACGTTAAACAACTTCGAGGGCTGGACCGAAATTCCAGTTGTTTGTTAAAAAAAAGTGTATTCTAATAGTCACAGATATTCGTTAATCCCTTTGTTATTTCCAATTATTCCATTTTGTAAATTATTAACTTCGTACGTATCCCGTACGTTCCAGTATGTCTAATTGATAGTATTCTGTAAATTGCATTGTGTACCCACTGCCGAAATCGCGTTAACATTCACAATGAAAATACAAAAGTCGCAAAAGGAGGGAAATGCATCTATATCCGCCCATCAGCCGTCTTCTGTTTGAGCCTTTAGAAATTTCTGATTTCAAAATACATACTAGCACCTATGACGGATTTGAGTTTAAACCAAAAAACCATTACACAAAATTATTAAGTTACAAAACTCAAAAGGATTCCACATCCCCCTCCTTTTTTTTGCTTTATCTTTTTATGTTATTTTTCGACATTCAGCTGTGATTATTGATACAAAAAAATAAAAAGGAAATTATTTTATCCAATATATTAATTGCATCTAATTAAATGAGCTTTTAAAATCAGTATATTGTGAAAGCTGAGAATACACAATGAAACTTGAAACTTGCAAACGTAAAACAAGCGGAAATGAATAGCAACACAGAAAGAGAGCATCAGTTGTGTGCGTGTATCTTCATCGAAATCCGGCCTTCTTGTGTTTAGATGTTTACGTTGTGTTCTTTTTGCTCTGATGCTACTGAAACCAAGATATTTAGATGTATGAATTGAATATGGAGGCGTCAAAGCGAATTAAGAGGTTAGTGAGCATTTCACGTGTTTCATCCACTGATCAGTGGTTTATCATGGATTTAACCACATGTCACTTGTTTCATCACGTCCTTAACAGAAAACGCTTCACTTTATCTCCGTTTATCTCCACTTCTGCGGAAAACCCATCGAAGTATTATTAGAAATTTGCAATTACAGCAATATTTCTCAACAATTTCGCAAGAAATAAGTAGTTTTGCAAACTTTTTGAATACGATTTTGTTCGGAGCATGCGCTCAAAGGGTCAAACCATCATTGCTGAAATTCAGCGCTTGAATCCTATGAATAATCTGAGTCGATATCTATTTGTTGGCCCCAACATGTGGGCCTCACGCGCTGCTGCGATGACTGTCCACATGGGGGCAGGCTGGGCTTGGTGGGCTTGCTCCTTTTTTATGGTTCGAAATTTTTGATGTTTTGTTGTTGTTTTGTTATTGTTTTGTTTTGTTTTGTGTCAGAAAAATTGTGGGTGTACCTGAACGAAGAAAAGTTTGTTACTCAATTTCCTTTGACGCCCATAAAAAGCTCCTAAATAGCGCCTAGGGTTATATAAAGTATTTTCTGATCAAATAAATTCAAATTAGGAAGAAAAATTTCTCCCCAAAAAATCACGAAAATAGTAAGTCTATAGCCCAGGAAAATGGCCAAAAATAAGCGAAAATCAAGGGTTTTAAAACAGGCTTTTTATGCATAAATAAATGCAAAACCCGCCAAAAAGCTCCTAAATAGCGCCTAGGGTTATATAAAGTATTTTCTGATCAAATAAATTCAAATTAGGAAGAAAAATTTCTCCCCAAAAATCACGAAAATAGTAAGTCTATAGCCCAGGAAAATGGCCAAAAATAAGCGAAAATCAAGGGTTTTAAAAACGGGCTTTTTATGCATAAATAAATGCAAACCCATAAAAAGCTCCTAAATAGCGCCTAGGGTTATATAAAGTATTTTCTGATCAAATAAATTCAAATTAGGAAGAAAAATTTCTCCCCAAAAATCACGAAAATAGTAAGTCTATAGCCCAGGAAAATGGCCAAAAATAAGCGAAAATCAAGGGTTTTAAAAACGGGCTTTTTTATGCATAAATAAATGCGCAAAAAGCTCCTAAATAGCGCCTAGGGTTATATAAAGTATTTTCTGATCAAATAAATTCAAATTAGGAAGAAAAATTTCTCCCCAAAAATCACGAAAATAGTAAGTCTATAGCCCAGGAAAATGGCCAAAAATAAGCGAAAATCAGGGGTTTTAAAAACGGGCGTTTTTATGCATAAATAAATGCGAAAAAAGCTCCTAAATAGCGCCTAGGGTTATATAAAGTATTTTCTGATCAAATAAATTCAAATTAGGAAGAAAAATGTCTCCCCAAAAAATCGCGAAAATAGTAAGTCTATAGCCCAGGAAAATGGCCAAAAATAAGCGAAAATCAAGGGTTTTAAAAACGGGCTTTTTTATGCATAAATAAATGCAAACCCATAAAAAGCTCCTAAATAGCGCCTAGGGTTATATAAAGTATTTTCTGATCAAATAAATTCAAATTAGGAAGAAAAATTTCTCCCCAAAAATCACGAAAATAGTAAGTCTATAGCCCAGGAAAATGGCCAAAAATAAGCGAAAATCAAGGGTTTTAAAAACGGGCTTTTTATGCATAAATAAATGCAAACCCATAAAAAGCTCCTAAATAGCGCCTAGGGTTATATAAAGTATTTTCTGATCAAATAAATTCAAATTAGGAAGAAAAATTTCTCCCCAAAAATCACGAAAATAGTAAGTCTATAGCCCAGGAAAATGGCCAAAAATAAGCGAAAATCAAGGGTTTTAAAACGGGCTTTTTATGCATAAATAAATGCAAACCCGCCAAAAAGCTCCTAAATAGCGCCTAGGGTTATATAAAGTATTTTCTGATCAAATAAATTCAAATTAGGAAGAAAAATTTCTCCCCAAAAATCACGAAAATAGTAAGTCTATAGCCCAGGAAAATGGCCAAAAATAAGCGAAAATCAAGGGTTTTAAAAACGGGCTTTTTTATGCATAAATAAATGCAAACCCATAAAAAGCTCCTAAATAGCGCCTAGGGTTATATAAAGTATTTTCTGATCAAATAAATTCAAATTAGGAAGAAAAATTTCTCCCCAAAAATCACGAAAATAGTAAGTCTATAGCCCAGGAAAATGGCCAAAAATAAGCGAAAATCAAGGGTTTTAAAAACGGGCTTTTTATGCATAAATAAATGCAAACCCATAAAAAGCTCCTAAATAGCGCCTAGGGTTATATAAAGTATTTTCTGATCAAATAAATTCAAATTAGGAAGAAAAATTTCTCCCCAAAAATCACGAAAATAGTAAGTCTATAGCCCAGGAAAATGGCCAAAAATAAGCGAAAATCAAGGGTTTTAAAACGGGCTTTTTATGCATAAATAAATGCAAACCCATAAAAAGCTCCTAAATAGCGCCTAGGGTTATATAAAGTATTTTCTGATCAAATAAATTCAAATTAGGAAGAAAAATTTTTCCCCAAAAAATCACGAAAATAGTAAGTCTATAGCCCAGGAAAATGGCCAAAAATAAGCGAAAATCAGGGGTTTTAAAAACGGGCGTTTTTATGCATAAATAAATGCGCAAAAAGCTCCTAAATAGCGCCTAGGGTTATATAAAGTATTTTCTGATCAAATAAATTCAAATTAGGAAGAAAAATTTCTCCCCAAAAATCACGAAAATAGTAAGTCTATAGCCCAGGAAAATGGCCAAAAATAAGCGAAAATCAAGGGTTTTAAAACGGGCTTTTTATGCATAAATAAATGCAAACCCATAAAAAGCTCCTAAATAGCGCCTAGGGTTATATAAAGTATTTTCTGATCAAATAAATTCAAATTAGGAAGAAAAATGTCTCCCCAAAAAATCGCGAAAATAGTAAGTCTATAGCCCAGGAAAATGGCCAAAAATAAGCGAAAATCAAGGGTTTTAAAACGGGCTTTTTATGCATAAATAAATGCAAACCCATAAAAAGCTCCTAAATAGCGCCTAGGGTTATATAAAGTATTTTCTGATCAAATAAATTCAAATTAGGAAGAAAAATTTCTCCCCAAAAATCACGAAAATAGTAAGTCTATAGCCCAGGAAAATGGCCAAAAATAAGCGAAAATCAAGGGTTTTAAAAACGGGCTTTTTATGCATAAATAAATGCAAACCCATAAAAAGCTCCTAAATAGCGCCTAGGGTTATATAAAGTATTTTCTGATCAAATAAATTCAAATTAGGAAGAAAAATTTCTCCCCAAAAAATCACGAAAATAGTAAGTCTATAGCCCAGGAAAATGGCCAAAAATAAGCGAAAATCAAGGGTTTTAAAACAGGGCTTTTTATGCATAAATAAATGCAAACCCATAAAAAGCTCCTAAATAGCGCCTAGGGTTATATAAAGTATTTTCTGATCAAATAAATTCAAATTAGGAAGAAAAATTTCTCCCCAAAAATCACGAAAATAGTAAGTCTATAGCCCAGGAAAATGGCCAAAAATAAGCGAAAATCAAGGGTTTTAAAACGGGCTTTTTATGCATAAATAAATGCGCAAACCCATAAAAAGCTCCTAAATAGCGCCTAGGGTTATATAAAGTATTTTCTGATCAAATAAATTCAAATTAGGAAGAAAAATTTCTCCCCAAAAAATCACGAAAATAGTAAGTCTATAGCCCAGGAAAATGGCCAAAAATAAGCGAAAATCAAGGGTTTTAAAAACGGGCTTTTTATGCATAAATAAATGCAAACCCATAAAAAGCTCCTAAATAGCGCCTAGGGTTATATAAAGTATTTTCTGATCAAATAAATTCAAATTAGGAAGAAAAATTTCTCCCCAAAAAATCACGAAAATAGTAAGTCTATAGCCCAGGAAAATGGCCAAAAATAAGCGAAAATCAAGGGTTTTAAAAACAGGCTTTTTTATGCATAAATAAATGCAAACCCATAAAAAGCTCCTAAATAGCGCCTAGGGTTATATAAAGTATTTTCTGATCAAATAAATTCAAATTAGGAAGAAAAATTTCTCCCCAAAAAATCACGAAAATAGTAAGTCTATAGCCCAGGAAAATGGCCAAAAATAAGCGAAAATCAAGGGTTTTAAAAACGGGCTTTTTTATGCATAAATAAATGCAAACCCATAAAAAGCTCCTAAATAGCGCCTAGGGTTATATAAAGTATTTTCTGATCAAATAAATTCAAATTAGGAAGAAAATTTCTCCCCAAAAAATCACGAAAATAGTAAGTCTATAGCCCAGGAAAATGGCCAAAAATAAGCGAAAATCAAGGGTTTTAAAAACGGGCTTTTTATGCATAAATAAATGCAAACCCATAAAAAGCTCCTAAATAGCGCCTAGGGTTATATAAAGTATTTTCTGATCAAATAAATTCAAATTAGGAAGAAAAATTTCTCCCCAAAAAATCACGAAAATAGTAAGTCTATAGCCCAGGAAAATGGCCAAAAATAAGCGAAAATCAAGGGTTTTAAAACGGGCTTTTTATGCATAAATAAATGCGCAAACCCATAAAAAGCTCCTAAATAGCGCCTAGGGTTATATAAAGTATTTTCTGATCAAATAAATTCAAATTAGGAAGAAAAATTTCTCCCCAAAAATCACGAAAATAGTAAGTCTATAGCCCAGGAAAATGGCCAAAAATAAGCGAAAATCAAGGGTTTTAAAAACGGGCTTTTTATGCATAAATAAATGCAAACCCATAAAAAGCTCCTAAATAGCGCCTAGGGTTATATAAAGTATTTTCTGATCAAATAAATTCAAATTAGGAAGAAAAATTTCTCCCCAAAAAATCACGAAAATAGTAAGTCTATAGCCCAGGAAAATGGCCAAAAATAAGCGAAAATCAAGGGTTTTAAAAACGGGCTTTTTATGCATAAATAAATGCAAACCCATAAAAAGCTCCTAAATAGCGCCTAGGGTTATATAAAGTATTTTCTGATCAAATAAATTCAAATTAGGAAGAAAAATTTCTCCCCAAAAAATCACGAAAATAGTAAGTCTATAGCCCAGGAAAATGGCCAAAAATAAGCGAAAATCAAGGGTTTTAAAACAGGCTTTTTATGCATAAATAAATGCAAACCCATAAAAAGCTCCTAAATAGCGCCTAGGGTTATATAAAGTATTTTCTGATCAAATAAATTCAAATTAGGAAGAAAAATTTCTCCCCAAAAATCACGAAAATAGTAAGTCTATAGCCCAGGAAAATGGCCAAAAATAAGCGAAAATCAAGGGTTTTAAAAACGGGCTTTTTATGCATAAATAAATGCAAACCCATAAAAAGCTCCTAAATAGCGCCTAGGGTTATATAAAGTATTTTCTGATCAAATAAATTCAAATTAGGAAGAAAAATTTCTCCCCAAAAAATCACGAAAATAGTAAGTCTATAGCCCAGGAAAATGGCCAAAAATAAGCGAAAATCAAGGGTTTTAAAACAGGCTTTTTATGCATAAATAAATGCAAACCCATAAAAAGCTCCTAAATAGCGCCTAGGGTTATATAAAGTATTTTCTGATCAAATAAATTCAAATTAGGAAGAAAAATTTCTCCCCAAAAATCACGAAAATAGTAAGTCTATAGCCCAGGAAAATGGCCAAAAATAAGCGAAAATCAAGGGTTTTAAAACAGGCTTTTTATGCATAAATAAATGCAAACCCATAAAAAGCTCCTAAATAGCGCCTAGGGTTATATAAAGTATTTTCTGATCAAATAAATTCAAATTAGGAAGAAAAATTTCTCCCCAAAAATCACGAAAATAGTAAGTCTATAGCCCAGGAAAATGGCCAAAAATAAGCGAAAATCAAGGGTTTTAAAACAGGCTTTTTATGCATAAATAAATGCAAACCCGCCATAAAAAGCTCCTAAATAGCGCCTAGGGTTATATAAAGTATTTTCTGATCAAATAAATTCAAATTAGGAAGAAAAATTTCTCCCCAAAAAATCACGAAAATAGTAAGTCTATAGCCCAGGAAAATGGCCAAAAATAAGCGAAAATCAAGGGTTTTAAAACGGGCTTTTTATGCATAAATAAATGCAAACCCGCCAAAAAGCTCCTAAATAGCGCCTAGGGTTATATAAAGTATTTTCTGATCAAATAAATTCAAATTAGGAAGAAAAATTTCTCCCCAAAAATCACGAAAATAGTAAGTCTATAGCCCAGGAAAATGGCCAAAAATAAGCGAAAATCAAGGGTTTTAAAACAGGCTTTTTATGCATAAATAAATGCAAACCCATAAAAAGCTCCTAAATAGCGCCTAGGGTTATATAAAGTATTTTCTGATCAAATAAATTCAAATTAGGAAGAAAAATTTCTCCCCAAAAAATCACGAAAATAGTAAGTCTATAGCCCAGGAAAATGGCCAAAAATAAGCGAAAATCAAGGGTTTTAAAACGGGCTTTTTATGCATAAATAAATGCAAACCCATAAAAAGCTCCTAAATAGCGCCTAGGGTTATATAAAGTATTTTCTGATCAAATAAATTCAAATTAGGAAGAAAAATTTCTCCCCAAAAATCACGAAAATAGTAAGTCTATAGCCCAGGAAAATGGCCAAAAATAAGCGAAAATCAAGGGTTTTAAAAACGGGCTTTTTATGCATAAATAAATGCAAACCCATAAAAAGCTCCTAAATAGCGCCTAGGGTTATATAAAGTATTTTCTGATCAAATAAATTCAAATTAGGAAGAAAAATTTCTCCCCAAAAATCACGAAAATAGTAAGTCTATAGCCCAGGAAAATGGCCAAAAATAAGCGAAAATCAAGGGTTTTAAAACGGGCTTTTTATGCATAAATAAATGCGCAAACCCATAAAAAGCTCCTAAATAGCGCCTAGGGTTATATAAAGTATTTTCTGATCAAATAAATTCAAATTAGGAAGAAAAATTTCTCCCCAAAAAATCACGAAAATAGTAAGTCTATAGCCCAGGAAAATGGCCAAAAATAAGCGAAAATCAAGGGTTTTAAAAACGGGCTTTTTATGCATAAATAAATGCAAACCCATAAAAAGCTCCTAAATAGCGCCTAGGGTTATATAAAGTATTTTCTGATCAAATAAATTCAAATTAGGAAGAAAAATTTCTCCCCAAAAAATCACGAAAATAGTAAGTCTATAGCCCAGGAAAATGGCCAAAAATAAGCGAAAATCAAGGGTTTTAAAAATAAATGCGGGCTTTTATATGTAAGTCTATAGCCCAGGAAAATGGCCAAAAGTAAACGAAAATCAAGGGTTTTGAAAACGGGCTTTTTTATGCATAAATAAATAGCGCCTAGGGTTATATAAAGTATTTTCTGATCAAATAAATTCAAATTACGAAGAAAAATTTCTCCCCAAAAATCACGAAAATAGTAAGTCTATAGCCCAGGAAAATGGCCAAAAATAAGCGAAAATCAAGGGTTTTAAAAACAGGCTTTTTTATGCATAAATAAATGCAAACCCATAAAAAGCTCCTAAATAGCGCCTAGGGTTATATAAAGTATTTTCTGATCAAATAAATTCAAATTAGGAAGAAAAATTTCTCCCCAAAAAATCACGAAAATAGTAAGTCTATAGCCCAGGAAAATGGCCAAAAATAAGCGAAAATCAAGGGTTTTAAAACGGGCTTTTTATGCATAAATAAATGCAAACCCATAAAAAGCTCCTAAATAGCGCCTAGGGTTATATAAAGTATTTTCTGATCAAATAAATTCAAATTAGGAAGAAAAATTTCTCCCCAAAAATCACGAAAATAGTAAGTCTATAGCCCAGGAAAATGGCCAAAAATAAGCGAAAATCAAGGGTTTTAAAAACGGGCTTTTTTATGCATAAATAAATGCAAACCCATAAAAAGCTCCTAAATAGCGCCTAGGGTTATATAAAGTATTTTCTGATCAAATAAATTCAAATTAGGAAGAAAAATTTCTCCCCAAAAATCACGAAAATAGTAAGTCTATAGCCCAGGAAAATGGCCAAAAATAAGCGAAAATCAAGGGTTTTAAAAACGGGCTTTTTATGCATAAATAAATGCAAACCCATAAAAAGCTCCTAAATAGCGCCTAGGGTTATATAAAGTATTTTCTGATCAAATAAATTCAAATTAGGAAGAAAAATTTCTCCCCAAAAATCACGAAAATAGTAAGTCTATAGCCCAGGAAAATGGCCAAAAATAAGCGAAAATCAAGGGTTTTAAAAACGGGCTTTTTATGCATAAATAAATGCAAACCCATAAAAAGCTCCTAAATAGCGCCTAGGGTTATATAAAGTATTTTCTGATCAAATAAATTCAAATTAGGAAGAAAAATTTCTCCCCAAAAAATCACGAAAATAGTAAGTCTATAGCCCAGGAAAATGGCCAAAAATAAGCGAAAATCAAGGGTTTTAAAACGGGCTTTTTATGCATAAATAAATGCAAACCCATAAAAAGCTCCTAAATAGCGCCTAGGGTTATATAAAGTATTTTCTGATCAAATAAATTCAAATTAGGAAGAAAAATTTCTCCCCAAAAATCACGAAAATAGTAAGTCTATAGCCCAGGAAAATGGCCAAAAATAAGCGAAAATCAAGGGTTTTAAAAACGGGCTTTTTTATGCATAAATAAATGCAAACCCATAAAAAGCTCCTAAATAGCGCCTAGGGTTATATAAAGTATTTTCTGATCAAATAAATTCAAATTAGGAAGAAAAATTTCTCCCCAAAAAATCACGAAAATAGTAAGTCTATAGCCCAGGAAAATGGCCAAAAATAAGCGAAAATCAAGGGTTTTAAAACAGGCTTTTTATGCATAAATAAATGCAAAACCATAAAAAGCTCCTAAATAGCGCCTAGGGTTATATAAAGTATTTTCTGATCAAATAAATTCAAATTAGGAAGAAAAATTTCTCCCCAAAAATCACGAAAATAGTAAGTCTATAGCCCAGGAAAATGGCCAAAAATAAGCGAAAATCAAGGGTTTTAAAACGGGCTTTTTATGCATAAATAAATGCAAACCCATAAAAAGCTCCTAAATAGCGCCTAGGGTTATATAAAGTATTTTCTGATCAAATAAATTCAAATTAGGAAGAAAAATTTCTCCCCAAAAATCACGAAAATAGTAAGTCTATAGCCCAGGAAAATGGCCAAAAATAAGCGAAAATCAAGGGTTTTAAAAACGGGCTTTTTATGCATAAATAAATGCAAACCCATAAAAAGCTCCTAAATAGCGCCTAGGGTTATATAAAGTATTTTCTGATCAAATAAATTCAAATTAGGAAGAAAAATTTCTCCCCAAAAATCACGAAAATAGTAAGTCTATAGCCCAGGAAAATGGCCAAAAATAAGCGAAAATCAAGGGTTTTAAAACGGGCTTTTTATGCATAAATAAATGCAAACCCAAAAAAGCTCCTAAATAGCGCCTAGGGTTATATAAAGTATTTTCTGATCAAATAAATTCAAATTAGGAAGAAAAATTTCTCCCCAAAAAATCACGAAAATAGTAAGTCTATAGCCCAGGAAAATGGCCAAAAATAAGCGAAAATCAAGGGTTTTAAAACGGGCTTTTTATGCATAAATAAATGCAAACCCATAAAAAGCTCCTAAATAGCGCCTAGGGTTATATAAAGTATTTTCTGATCAAATAAATTCAAATTAGGAAGAAAAATTTCTCCCCAAAAAATCACGAAAATAGTAAGTCTATAGCCCAGGAAAATGGCCAAAAATAAGCGAAAATCAAGGGTTTTAAAAACAGGCTTTTTTATGCATAAATAAATGCAAACCCATAAAAAGCTCCTAAATAGCGCCTAGGGTTATATAAAGTATTTTCTGATCAAATAAATTCAAATTAGGAAGAAAAATTTCTCCCCAAAAAATCACGAAAATAGTAAGTCTATAGCCCAGGAAAATGGCCAAAAATAAGCGAAAATCAAGGGTTTTAAAAACGGGCTTTTTTATGCATAAATAAATGCAAACCCATAAAAAGCTCCTAAATAGCGCCTAGGGTTATATAAAGTATTTTCTGATCAAATAAATTCAAATTAGGAAGAAAAATTTCTCCCCAAAAAATCACGAAAATAGTAAGTCTATAGCCCAGGAAAATGGCCAAAAATAAGCGAAAATCAAGGGTTTTGAAAACGGGCTTTTTATGCATAAATAAATGCAAACCCGCCAAAAAGCTCCTAAATAGCGCCTAGGGTTATATAAAGTATTTTCTGATCAAATAAATTCAAATTAGGAAGAAAAATTTCTCCCCAAAAAATCACGAAAATAGTAAGTCTATAGCCCAGGAAAATGGCCAAAAATAAGCGAAAATCAAGGGTTTTAAAACGGGCTTTTTATGCATAAATAAATGCAAAACCCGCCAAAAAGCTCCTAAATAGCGCCTAGGGTTATATAAAGTATTTTCTGATCAAATAAATTCAAATTAGGAAGAAAATTTCTCCCCAAAAAATCACGAAAATAGTAAGTCTATAGCCCAGGAAAATGGCCAAAAATAAGCGAAAATCAAGGGTTTTAAAACGGGCTTTTTATGCATAAATAAATGCAAACCCATAAAAAGCTCCTAAATAGCGCCTAGGGTTATATAAAGTATTTTCTGATCAAATAAATTCAAATTAGGAAGAAAAATTTCTCCCCAAAAAATCACGAAAATAGTAAGTCTATAGCCCAGGAAAATGGCCAAAAATAAGCGAAAATCAAGGGTTTTAAAACGGGCTTTTTATGCATAAATAAATGCAAACCCATAAAAAGCTCCTAAATAGCGCCTAGGGTTATATAAAGTATTTTCTGATCAAATAAATTCAAATTAGGAAGAAAAATTTCTCCCCAAAAATCACGAAAATAGTAAGTCTATAGCCCAGGAAAATGGCCAAAAATAAGCGAAAATCAAGGGTTTTAAAAACGGGCTTTTTATGCATAAATAAATGCAAACCCATAAAAAAGCTCCTAAATAGCGCCTAGGGTTATATAAAGTATTTTCTGATCAAATAAATTCAAATTAGGAAGAAAAATTTCTCCCCAAAAAATCACGACAATAGTAAGTCTATAGCCCAGGAAAATGGCTAAAAATAAGCGAAAATCAAGGGTTTTAAAACGGGCTTTTTATGCATAAATAAATGCAAACCCATAAAAAGCTCCTAAATAGCGCTTAGGGTTATATAAAGTATTTTCTGATCAAATAAATTCAAATTAGGAAGAAAATTTTTTCCCCAAAAATCACGAAAATAGTAAGTTTATAGCCCAGGAAAATGGCCAAAAATAAGCGAAAATCAAGGGTTTTAAAACGGGCTTTTTATGCATAAATAAATGCAAACCCATAAAAAGCTCCTAAATAGCGCCTAGGGTTATATAAAGTATTTTCTGATCAAATAAATTCAAATTAGGAAGAAAAATTTCTCCCCAAAAAATCACGACAATAGTAAGTCTATAGCCCAGGAAAATGGCCAAAAATAAGCGAAAATCAAGGGTTTTAAAACGGGCTTTTTATGCATAAATAAATGCAAACCCATAAAAAGCTCCTAAATAGCGCCTAGGGTTATATAAAGTATTTTCTGATCAAATAAATTCAAATTAGGAAGAAAAATTTCTCCCCAAAAATCACGAAAATAGTAAGTCTATAGCCCAGGAAAATGGCCAAAAATAAGCGAAAATCAAGGGTTTTAAAAACGGGCTTTTTATGCATAAATAAATGCAAACCCATAAAAAGCTCCTAAATAGCGCCTAGGGTTATATAAAGTATTTTCTGATCAAATAAATTCAAATTAGGAAGAAAAATTTCTCCCCAAAAAATCACGAAAATAGTAAGTCTATAGCCCAGGAAAATGGCCAAAAATAAGCGAAAATCAAGGGTTTTAAAAACGGGCTTTTTATGCATAAATAAATGCAAACCCATAAAAAGCTCCTAAATAGCGCCTAGGGTTATATAAAGTATTTTCTGATCAAATAAATTCAAATTAGGAAGAAAAATTTCTCCCCAAAAAATCACGAAAATAGTAAGTCTATAGCCCAGGAAAATGGCCAAAAATAAGCGAAAATCAAGGGTTTTAAAAACAGGCTTTTTATGCATAAATAAATGCAAACCCATAAAAAGCTCCTAAATAGCGCCTAGGGTTATATAAAGTATTTTCTGATCAAATAAATTCAAATTAGGAAGAAAAATTTCTCCCCAAAAAATCACGAAAATAGTAAGTCTATAGCCCAGGAAAATGGCCAAAAATAAGCGAAAATCAAGGGTTTTAAAACGGGCTTTTTATGCATAAATAAATGCAAACCCAAAAAGCTCCTAAATAGCGCCTAGGGTTATATAAAGTATTTTCTGATCAAATAAATTCAAATTAGGAAGAAAAATTTCTCCCCAAAAAATCACGAAAATAGTAAGTCTATAGCCCAGGAAAATGGCCAAAAATAAGCGAAAATCAAGGGTTTTAAAACGGGCTTTTTATGCATAAATAAATGCAAACCCATAAAAAGCTCCTAAATAGCGCCTAGGGTTATATAAAGTATTTTCTGATCAAATAAATTCAAATTAGGAAGAAAAATTTCTCCCCAAAAAATCACGAAAATAGTAAGTCTATAGCCCAGGAAAATGGCCAAAAATAAGCGAAAATCAAGGGTTTTAAAACGGGCTTTTTATGCATAAATAAATGCAAACCCATAAAAAGCTCCTAAATAGCGCCTAGGGTTATATAAAGTATTTTCTGATCAAATAAATTCAAATTAGGAAGAAAAATTTCTCCCCAAAAATCACGAAAATAGTAAGTCTATAGCCCAGGAAAATGGCCAAAAATAAGCGAAAATCAAGGGTTTTAAAACGGGCTTTTTATGCATAAATAAATGCAAACCCATAAAAAGCTCCTAAATAGCGCCTAGGGTTATATAAAGTATTTTCTGATCAAATAAATTCAAATTAGGAAGAAAAATTTCTCCCC
>JACTAT010000014.1:5617392-5642547 GCA_014526335.1 Chrysaora quinquecirrha
AGAAGTTGACGAAAAGAAACATCGGTCAAACATGCTAAACTAGAAGAGGATAAATAATGTCATCGATATAACCATTTAAGTATTCAGATTATTTTCCCATCCAATGATGTACAGTGGAAGTTTGACGTTCAGGCAGTTTAAGGGCCGATGCACTGACACCCACCAAAGGATCTCTGGGATTATTGGCAGTGAAAATTAAGTCTCATAAAATAAGTTTAATGTCGGACCAGGACAGCCATAGTTGTTCACTTTCGAAATTCGAAAACTATACAATGAAAATGTCGTGGTACATGTTGAACCCCAGGTAAAAACTAAAACCGTCTTCCTTTCTTGTTCTGTTTGTTGTTCATACCGCAGGAATATCAACGAGCCAAAACTATGCGCATGCGCACGAAATATTTCCCACAATTGCTGGAATTACTTGAAGAAATTCTATAAGTATAAAGACTATATCATCTGTAATTGTTCGGTGTCATGAGTTGTAAGTGAAAGCATAGGGGTATCCATTGCGTAAGCAGGTCTGGGGGCCGGATATTCCCTCCCCCCCCCCGAGGGTGGCGGAAGACTCATGGGGAGAATAGCGATTTCCTGTAACGGGAACCACCGTAAGATGCGACGCCTCAGCCACATTGTCTCGGCATTGTGGAGGAAAGTGGGGGCATTCATCTCCAGCCACTGAGCAATGTTTTTGCTTTTCAAATTACGTCATAATATGCATAAGTCGGCCACACTCTAGTGCTGAGCCTCTGCTGCAAAAAGAAACATGGACGGCTCAAAGAAATTTGCTGTCTGTCTGGCTGCCACAGCTCTTATACTACTGGATTTGGAATCTATTTTTGGAGAAATATAAGGAAAAGATTAACTAAAGAAGCAGTAGATGAACTTGTAAGGCAAATAATTCTTATATCTTTCTTTCCTGTCCATCATCATGAAAGCCCTGTCTAGGCCTATCTATCCCTACTAGATACTATCCCTTTTCCAACAAAAAATTCAAAAAAGAAGTAAGCTAAAACTAAAAGAACCCTTATTAGTCTAAAAAGTGACCTGAAGAATATATGTACCTGTCTAGTTTAGGTTATATGTCAAGGTATTTATTTGGCAGGCTATATAATGCTGGCTTACCCCTATACCAGCCTAAGGTACACTATGACAACTCAAAATTTGGGGATAATGCACTGTGCTAATGCTTTCACCAGTGACTGAGCCAGACAGACATCCAGCATTGGAGGGGGCAAACAAAGAGGGTGGTCAAAGGAAATTAGACGTGGCTTTAAGCAAAAACAACTGAGCTGTACCCAATGACATTTTTACATCATTTAAATTTTTTCAGATGAACGTTTTTGATAGATCTCATGTCTACATCAGAAATCCAGCCATTGTCAGAGAGAAATTGAAAGAGTTAATTGAAAATGGCAAGGAAAAATTACAGGTTTGTTTTGTTGTTTTATATTGATATTGAAACACCCTAGCTATGGGTTGATTTTCCTGAGGCTTGGTGGACCTCAAACTAACAAACTAGCACCTCTTTCCCAACTAGCATTATGCAAAGGTGCTGTGACATCCTGATCAAATCCAGCTATCTTGTGATGTCAAGAGCTTAGCCAGAGTGCCTGGAATGGTGGTATTACCACCAGCGGGACAGAGGTCTTCTCATTTCATCTACCTCTGAGATCCTATTGACTGGTGCTAAACATGTACAATAACACCTTCATTGTCTTTTACAATGATTTCCAGGGCTAAAGCTTTAAATGCTAATCCCTATAAACAAAGCATAGTTATACCACCAGAATGTACAACTATGGTATGAAGTGAGGTCAGGTCTAATCCATAACTTCTTATGTGAGACCCATGCAAACGTACTACACTAGTCTCTAGTTTATGCTCCTGACTTTTGAAAACAACAACAACAGCATTGAGTGATGTTGTAAGACTTATGTAGTGAGTCTAAGGTGTATGCCCTTGTCTGCAAAGGGTGTGATTGCAAGAAAGTTTTTGTGCAGATTTTGAGAACACAAAAAATCAAACAGTAGTTGCTTTGGTGCTCCACGTAAATTTCAACAAAAATATCTTGGTGTACCACCCACACACTTGTCAAACTGCTACAGGTAATACAAATATGTTAGCCCACTATCATGATCTATTTGCTTTACAATGTGAAATATTTAAAGTCCATTTAACCATACTCCTGAATTTAATGTCGTTCAAATTTAATGAAATGAAACAATTTTCCAGGTACCAAGTGACTTTGATATGACTATTTCAAAATTTACGGTAAATGGGAAACCAGGAGAAACCTCACACGGTAATATAATGTTTTGATTAGTAAGAGCTTTTGTTAAATTAGTGAGAACTCTACCATTTTCTTCATGTCATTATTACTTTACTCTTTATTCCTTTTTAGGGGCTATAGAGAAAGCGACATGTATGCCAGATGATTTCAGAGAAAAGGTATAATCTATTAAGTAATTTTGATTTTTCTATCTATTTCTTTTTATTGTATACCTTACTTGACATTTTATTAGGGAATTTTTTGCAATATTATTACAGTATTTTTACAGTATTAGTACGAGTACTTTCACAAAAAACGACTTTTTTAAATTTGTAAAGCAAGTTTGGAACATACAATGTTCTTCTTTAGTTACGAATAAGCGCATCAAGCAGATGCATGAACTAAATAGAGCTGATTGAAGATGAACATCGTTTGTTAAAAATATGTTTTGCAAATTAAAAATAGTCGTTTTCTTGTGAAGTTCCTATCTTGCTTATCAAATTGTCGAAGTTTTGGTAATACCGGTACTACGTTTTATCCTACTCAGGCTACCGAAACAAAGCAAAAATACAGTCCACTGGAAAATAATATGTAAGTATATTTTCATATAAACATCCTAAACCTCGCAGAACTTCTGACACAATGAGCTAGCTAGATTAGGCCACAACGCCTAAGTACTATAAAAAAATGTTCGAGAATGTTACTTCGCCTGTATTGCTTCTGTTTCTGACGTTTATACTTTGACGATTGTCAGACGAAAAAGCTTTTAAGTATGCCCAAATATTTTTCTGCTGTTCCTAGCAATTTTAAGTTTTTTGCGACTCAAAGATTATTCATCTACTTGCGGCAACGTTACACAAGACAGCAGATTGAAGTTTTGATCAGACAAATTTAAATCGATTTTTCTCGTTTTCAGCAATCTTTCCTATTCAGAAAGAGCAGAATTGATGGTAGAATGGTAAGTATTCAAATTGTCTACTTCTTATTCGTTAACACCAGGCTAAACTAGGAGGATTATTGCGCCTGACATGTCCCCTCGATGTCTCCTAGCTTAGCCATCTTGGAAACTTGGTAACGTGCGACAGTTTTGTTGTCTCCGCGACTCGGGAAAAATGTTGCTCGCTTGTCAATCGCATGTTTTGCCACCATGGGAGACACGGCGAATGCAATTTAGTTTCTCCTAGTTTAGCCACAGCTCTTGTTTTCTTCCCAGATGAAGCTTTAATCAAACTGAGGAACAATTCTCTCCCCGGGGAGTTCGTGCATCCTTGCCTTAAGTTCTAATGATTCCACGGATAATTGTTTCCAATCTACGGAAAATTTGAGATTCTGATCTTTCAAGATAAGAGCACTTAATTTGGGGAAGACAATCAGAGGGAAAGTCGAGATGCAATTTACTCCAGACCTTGGCGCAAGTGATAACCACTACACTACGCTGCTCTCCAAAGCGTTGCCAAAATGAAGCGACAACCAGCGATGATTTGGAGGGCTTGAAACCAGGCTTGAAGGGACGCTGTAGAAAGAAGATGCGTTTTTGCATTGTTGATTAGCTTTTTCAATAACAATAGGGGTTAAACGTCCTCACGTATATTAAAACCGGGCTCCCTGATTGAAACATAGACACTGCCGCACACGAGCCATGTACATATCTGCTGATAAACACTTAAAGAGTTTTGCTATCGTCTTGTCCACGATTAGGCTTATGTGTAGCAGTTAACAATACAACAAATCAATAGTAGATTTGTCGCCATAGGCAACCTTTTTATTTCTACTCTTTGTCTTCCAGAGATGGTGCTGATGAGTTTTTCCATGTTCTTAAAGAATTTAATCTTCCTTTATACATTGTATCTGCTGGAATTGGTGGTAAGTGTTCCTTATGTATTTTTTCTCTTTAAACTCTAACTTCAGATGCTGTGGCATCATGACCTAATCCAGCTTGCTCGTGGTGTCAGAAGCTCAGCGAGGTGGGGATACGGTAGCGTCACAGCCAGGGTCGAGGTCTCGATTAGTTAATCTACTACTGAGATCTAGCGACTGGCGCTAAAACACCATTCCACTTTTCATCTTCGTCTCACCTTTTGTAGTATTCTGTATGTTTGCTTTCCTTGATATGTCATGGGGTTGAAGTCAAAGTTTCAAACTTTGCAAATATTTTTATATTGCTAGTATTAGCACATGTTATTTCATTCCTTATTTATATTTTTTTCTTTCTAAATCGATAGATATAATCGAAGAATTAATACAAAAAGATAGTACATTGTACAATAACACACGAATCATAGCAAATTTTATGGATTTTGATGATGAAGTGAGTAATAAATGAGTAATTTCTTATAACGTTTAGTGTATCAAGTTGAACTTTTGATATCATTTGAGATTAACTCAAACAAGATATGAATTAAGTTCTACTTAAATTCTCCTGTATAAAGAAGCAATTTTATTAAGTGCTGCACTTTGAATTAAGTATCAGGATTTGCCGAACTAATTCACAAGTTCGACATAAATGCAGCGTTGCTTTGTATAGTCGCATTTTCTTCGAATTAAATGCCACCTGACATCATCTAACATGAATTAAATTAAGCATAACTTTAGTATAACATAACTTTTTATTTCCTTAAAAAAACATTAACTTTGAATTAAGTTTGGCACATTCCTAATCTAGATATAAAGTCAACGTCGCTTTTACGTCGCTTTTATGTCGGATAAAAATGATCTATTCCACACGACCTACAAGCGGCCTTATAAAGTGACCTTGACTGCAATCTGCCTTGTCATTTTATATTAGCTACCATTGCTAATTACTGTTATTTGAACCAGTTGGTACTGCGATAATATTAATATACCTAATTTTTAAACAGGGATACATTAGTGGATTCAAAGGAGAATTAATTCATTCGTATAATAAGCAAGAGATTGTTGACCATGCAAGAGCTTGTTTTGATAGCTCATTGGTAAGTTATAGTACACTTTTGTAGAATCATTGAAGGGTCTGCAAGAGAATGGAATCAACTAAACGAAAGAGAATAGAGTAAATAACTTCGCACTTCTCAAGGCCATTCCTGTTACAGTATTCAGTCAGGCTAATGTTAACATTTCGCGCAGTCAGAACAAGTTGCCATCTGCTAGTCTGCGATTTTTTTGAATTAACTGATGGAACCTGACCTGGCGACAAAAGCGCTCTTGCAACTATTTTGCAACTAGTTCCTTTTTGACGGCAACTATCGCCGCACAGTTCCAGAAAATAGGGCATGTTCTACTTCTGCGATTAGTTGAAAACTGATTCCCGTCAATCGCAGTCGACCTGAACGCTCTTGCGACTGCAATTTACTGTATCATAAAAGCCCTGACTAGTTGTTGACACGAGTTAGCAGTTTCAAATAGTTTCAATGTTTTTGACTAGTTACTTATTGGCTTATCGTATCTTAGGTGGACATAAATATGCCTGGCTTTAGACATGATCATCGCCGCTTATCATGATAAGCCTTTGATACTTCTCAGGGCAACATTTCGGGAGAGATCGTCTCCTATGCACTGAGAAATGTGATTACTCTCCTGTTCATTGCGTTGGTCGGGTTTACACACCCTTTTGATCCGACAAACATAATAAAGAAGAGAAGAACAACCATTGTTATTAGCCGATTGTGGAAGGCCTCTTCTGAAGCGTTTCCCCGATAAAAGTCAAATTCTTGTCATGATAAGCGGTCTTACGAGAATGGAATTCTGTGGGACAAGCCGTTCCTGATTAATGATATATCTTTCATTCTGTTCTGTTTTTTTGTACGGCTCATCTTTTTGTGCCTCGTGTTTTGGATTGACATGTTCTTATTTACGTGAAAAGGGCCAACTGAGCTGTACCATTGTCTTTTATTTTAGGGTCGTTCAAATATGATTCTCCTTGGAGACACTTTAGGAGATCCAAACATATCTGATGACATGAAGCATTTGTCAACTGTTCTAAAGATTGGATTTCTTAATAGTGACGTGAGTGTACAGTCCTTTATCTTCATATGTGTCTTCCATAAATCTATTCAATTGTTCAGTTGATGGTTATGGTTAATTTGTTCGCTAGTTGTTTCATTAGTTTGTCGGTTAATTAGTTAGCTAGTGAATTTAGCAGTTGGCTCGTCAGTAAGTTAGTTAGTTACTTAGTAAGTTGCTTGATTAGTTAGTTAGTTAGGTAATTAGTTAGTTGGTTGGTTAGTTAGTTGGTTGTTTAGCTAGTTAGCTATACTTAGCTGGTGAGGTTAGTATAGTTAGTTAGTTGGTTGTTTTGTTAGTTAGTTAGCTGGTTAGTTAATCAGCTAGTTAGTTAGTTTGTTAGTTAGTTAGTCAGTCAGTCAGTCAGTTAGTTAGTTCGTTAGTTAATTGGTTAGTTAGTTAGTTAGTTAGTTAGTCAGTTAGTTGGTCAGTCAGTTAGTTAGTTAGTCAGTTAGTTAGTAAGTCAGTTAGTTAATTAGTAAGTAAGCTTGTTAGTTAGCTTGTTAGCTTTTTAGTTAGTTATTTGCTCAATTAGTTAGTTAGTTAGTTAGTTATTTTGTTTTAAGTTTGTTAACTAGCTGGTTAACTAATTTTTATTTTTGTCAACAAGCTTTTCTTTTCTCCTATTACCTTAAAGAGTTTTCTGAGGTTGATCGAATCGGAAAAATTCTAATTCTGCAAGTGATTTTTTGACTTGACAAACGATATTGTTTCATTCCGATGTTCAATAATTTATGAAGCGTATGTGAATTGTCTGCATCTGTTATGGATAAACAATTTTTGTGAACATTTTTAACAGTTTCAGATGCTTGTTTTCTGCAAAATGCAGCTGGTTTAGTTTACTATTAATCCTTTTCCTTGTTTTTCTCCCAATTCTCTGCTGTAAAAGTCAGCGGGATCAGTGTTTTTCTGTGCAATTTTTCTTGTTTACGCTGTTTAAGTTTCAACTTTTCTGAAAATCACGTACAGCGTTGATCAATGCAAAAACATTTTCGGTTTCTGGGTCAGACTTTTTGCAGCTTTATACTCTTATAATCAGATTCCAGAGAAGTGTAAACCTTCTTCCAGTCAAAAATACTCCTAGCAACAAACTACTCCTTGTTTAGCGATGAAAAATAGGCATATCTTGGGTGTGGCATAAAATATAATAATATTCTAATTGACCCTTCTCCGGTCAATGACCGTGTAACCGTAACTTTTCCCTGACTTTACTTGCTACCACTGGTTTCGTACGCCAACGTTTTCAAACGATTTTGTTACATTTTACTCCAACGTTGTTGCGACCGTCGCAAAGTTAGAGGGAGCTTTTGAGAAGCCTTAAGAGTTAAAATTAATATTTATAACAAATGAGCGCGAAATTTCGACACCACACCTAATCTTCCCACATAGAATTAATATATTTGAATGTTTTCGATTTTCATGGTTATCGTTCAGCTACACCGTTATGGGAAAGTCAAAGAAGTATTTCAAATTTAACAAGAACCTAGGTCGCCTGATTTTAGTTTCTCTTATT
Source organism: Chrysaora quinquecirrha (assembly GCA_014526335.1). Classification (NCBI taxonomy): domain Eukaryota; kingdom Metazoa; phylum Cnidaria; class Scyphozoa; order Semaeostomeae; family Pelagiidae; genus Chrysaora; species Chrysaora quinquecirrha. The sequence goes on from JACTAT010000014.1 coordinate 5,625,153, forward strand.
GAAAAAACGACAATCACAGAAACCTTACATATTATACACGCTTTTTTTTAAGGAACCTACCTCAAGGCCTATTTCTTAAAGTTCCTTATTTTTGGGCCTCTTTTGAGGCAATTGTAGTTCCAAAAGTTCCTTAATAGTTCCTTAATTTTAAGTGCACATACAGTGGTCTTAACAATAAAAGAAAGACATTTGCATGTGAGCAAAGCTCGAGACTACTCAAAGAAACATTGGATACATGCTTAACGTACAATTTATGTGATTTTCGACTGCAAATGAATGGAATCTAATTATTGATTATTTGCAGTGATAAAAGTATTCAACATTCAAAAGTTCCTTAATGATTCTCTCTTTAGTAGTATAAGTTCTTTAAATTTTCGGGCCTTCTACATGTAGGTTCCTTATAAAGTGGTTCCTTATAAAAAAAAGCGTGTAAAAGTAAGGGGGCTCTGGTTCGGGTTCCTTTGGGTGATTTTCAACATTAATGGCGTGGTAGCATGATGAAAAGAATCTTTGCCTTTATGGTAAACTTTGATATTTGTTAATTTTTTATCTTATAGGTCGATGGACTATTGGAAGCCTATAAGCAAGTTTATGACATTGTAATTGTTGAAGATGAAACCTTGGACATCATCAATGTTTTTATAAAACAACTCATGAAAACTAAGTAACACATTTTATACACTTTAGCTCCGCACTTTCAAATAACGGTTTGAATTTTTCATTGTGCATCTTATCAATAAAAACAATGATTTAGGTTATTTCCTGTTTCTTATTTCTCTTGCTTTATTAAAGTTGACTCGACACACTAGCGAACTTTACTGTTTCATGGTTATTATTATTATTATTATTATTCTATCATAATCATCATCATCATCATTATCATCATCATCATTATGATTATGATGTATGATGATAATTATGATGATGATAATGATGATGATGATGATGATGTTGTTGTTGATGATGATAGTGATGATGATGATGATAATGATGATGATGATGATGATGATGATGATGATTTTGATTATGATTATAATTATGATTATGATTATGATTATGATTATGATTATGATTATGATGATTATTACTATTATTATTATCATTATCATTTTTATCATTATTATTACTATATTTTTTGTTATTATCGTTGCTATTATGTTTAATTTTGTGGATAATCCTTGCAAAAATGAGTGTCATTATATCAAGCATTATGCCCTGTGCCTATAACCAGTCTCCGCAATTACTACCCACCACTTTAAGATCAAAGACAATACCCTGGCATCCTGACATAGTAACATGCCCCTTAATATCCTACACATTAATCAACTCCCCCTTCAATATGATGTAGCTATACTATACTCCACCAACAAACATCACCATGTTTAAAATCAAACGACTGATAGAACTGTTCAAATTCTGTATTCGAATAAAGAATCGTTTGAATCCTGATTCGTTTTGCTATTTTCATACAATAATCCTCGATAAATGGCTATTTGAAATTTAATAAGGGATTCCTATAGTTCTTATGCCAGTCAGTTTATTCAAAAACAGGTGGGTCTATACAAAACGTTTTCGTATCCTTTGGTTTTTTGCTCACTTTAGTTAAGGCTTGATTGGCCCTTATGAATTAAATGACATTTGAATGGCATATAAAATGATTTCAGGGTTCGAGTTTAATGATTTCTATCTCTAGTTTTAGGTAGAGAAACTGACTTCTGAACAAGCAGATATAAGAAGGTAAGGTTTATAAGATCTTTGTACGATACTATAATTGTGTAGACTACACCTTTTCTTTAATAAGCAACTGGTCAATAAGTAACTAAGGACTGATTTTTTGAGATGGCTTTCTTTATACAGTATAGCTATCTTCTCAACTTGCCAATTACATTGACAGCAAGAAAAGAGCCAAAATAAGATTTTTTAGAGGGTACCACTCATTCTGTGAGGGCTGAGATACTGGGTATTTTAAGCAACTTTTGAGGGGGCTGCGTGGCTGAAGTGTTTTTAAAAACATAGGAACAATAGAAGAGCATCTATTTAATACCCAAAATTACTGCAAATTTTTAGGGGGCCATAGCTAGCAGATATACCCAATAGGTTGCTACCGTGTAGGGCAGTGTTATTTTTGAAGAATTGTTGTGTTGGTGACGCTTGGAACACATCTTGTAATGCCATATTGCTCAAATCATTCAGAATCTAACCAGTCTGTCCCTTCAAAGTGTGAAATCGTCCACCTCGACTAACAGAAGCTGAAATATGTTTAGTTGACATTTTTACAAAATGCTTAGGCGTCATTTTGATGTGTCGGACACCAACAATGTTTTATGGTTTTTTTATAAAATTTAAATGCAAAACATGGCACTTATTCTGGGTATCTGATCATCAAAATAACAATGAATCCCAACTGAAGCACATAACTCCTCTAATACCCCTCTTCTGCCCCTTTTCACTCCGTACATTAATGACAGTCAATTGTAAGAGAGTCAGATCATTCCGAATACCCCCCTATGGTAGTCATAAATTGCTCTATTTGGTACTGCATACTCTATTCTGTCTCACAAATGGCAAGCTTGTAGTTTCTTTCTTTAGGTCTTTGATTCAGTAGTTTACTAAGCAGATCTAGGCCTATTGATATTTATTTGCAATGGAATCCATGCTCTGAGCTGTTTGGCTTTTCAAATCTGCAATCTTTGCATTCATTGCATTTATCATTGCACTCAGATCGGATCAAATTCACATCTTGTAGATGATTGTATAACCTGCCCCCGTGATCTGTTTTCCACTGAAAAACACGTAGATTTAGATTCGATTTGCAATTCAACCTTTTCAAAGGAGTTGCAGCGAATACTGTAGAAATAACAGACTGAGCATTCTAGTATAAAATCATCTCAAAAATCCATCGCGTTTCTACTTATTGTAACATTAATTGGATCTTAAAGAATCGATTTATGCATAAACACAGCAGCGAATAAACATCTGTCTTATTTCGTTTCGTTTAGATGGAGTCTTGTTATCATGGCATCCTTCCGAAGCTTTCTAAAATGAAAAGTGGCTGTCATAAACGATGAAAGTTCTTATAGTACGTGAATTCAGGTTTGTTGAAATAACTCTATCCTGTTCAATAATTTATTATATTACTGTGTTTGCGATCAATTTAAACTAGAACCATGTCCTCGTGGATTTAGAAGTTTAATATTTCTGCAATCATAATCAAGCCATGGATCAATCTTGGAATTTGTTTAAGTTTTACATTATATAGGATAAGTCAAAAGAAAAAGGTACAATGTAAGCTTTACAATTTTGTTTTTAATACGCAACTGGCAACTGGACTTTTGGTCCAGCCCTCAAAGTCGCTTAAAATATCTAGTATTTCAGCCCTCACAGAATGACTGGCATACCCCCTAAAAACTCCTAGTTTGGCTCTTTTCTTGCTTTTCAGCGTATTTGACAAGTTTAATGATGTACTGTATGAAGAAAGCTATCTCAGCTACAAAGTTGAACAAAATCTCAGCCCTAGTTGTGTGGTCACTCAGTTTAAGAGGCATTTCGGTAGGAATCGAGGGATTATCTTTGCCTGAATAGTCTATGGTCTCAGTCCAGGAGCCACTATTTGGTCGTAATCGAGAGGTTTTCTGTACGTTTCTATACTTGATACTTCTATACATTGAGAAAACTTTTCTGTGGTGTCACAATTGGGGTGTTTTTGTTGCAAAAATAGAGGGATTTTCAATGTGTTAGTAATAGATTAATCAAGAAATCTTCTATGTGCTCCCAGTCTTGGAGCCTCTATTGGTAATACTCGAGAGGTTTTTTATGTGTCCACAATCGAGGGGTCTTCTGTGTTCTGTGTGGTCACAGTTAAGTAGGGTGGTTTGCTTGCAATTGAGGAGACCTATATGCGTTGTCTTGAGTAGAGGGATTATTCCAGTTAGTAGATACGCCAGTTAACAGCCTCTGTCATTTTTTTGTGTTAGTATGACTTCGATTTCAGCAACATTGACGCTGTTGGAGCGTGGGCTTAGCTGAATTCGATGTTTGGAACTGCCAACGTTTTCGGAAGGCTTTCATTATTGATAATGTAATAAGGGTTTTCCCATGTTCTTCGAAGGGCAGAAACACACAAACACAGACATAAACTTGAGAGCGATCTTGACATTGTCTTTTCTATTCCATACTTAACGATTCCAGGCTAAACAATAAGGGCTTCTCTGAGCCAGATAAGAACAACGAAGTACATTACAGCCTCTCGCAAGCACTGTATGTCTTCTTTATAATATAGACTATTGGTACAGTACAGCCTTTCACAAGCACTGCCTGTCCGTAATATAATACTGAGAATAGGGCTCGGGAGCTTTCGCAAGCCTCCCGGCCTAACGGTTATCTACCCTATAGTAGAGCCTTACCTTGCCACACTTTGCTTTTGCTTTCCTATCTCCTTGCTTGCTTAAGCTAAGTTAGATACTTCTATATATATACGAAATGTTAAGAGATAAACAGGAAACATTACACATTCGTGAAGATAAAGAAGTTAAAGAAATACCGAAGGACTAATACAAAGATTTCCTGCATATGTGGTATTAACGACGTCTAATACAAAAGCCGGTAAAACGTGAAACAACTAAGTACTAGGTGACGAACAGAGATTAGTGCTAAGTTACGTTATGTTACGTTTATAAGAAAATACTGGCGAATGAATGAAACTAACAAAACACGAAGGCCTAAAAACTAGCAGTATCACAATAACTTGTAAAAAGACCTTTTTGAATAACAAGAATTTAGAGTGAGATCAGCAGGTAAAATATTTGATCAGCTATTTGGTTTCTTAGTTTTAATTAATCAAATTTATTTGCACAGGAGTTAGTGGTGCCTGAATTTGATTTGTTTGGGTGGTTGTCAAACTTAGCCTTTCTTCATAATTCAGGTACATTCCTAGTATCTTCTAGACTTATTACCTTCCTCCCACTCTTTCGGAATCGGCTACTTACAACTACAACAACATAGAGCTGTTTCCTCAGAGTGGACAGAGCTTGTACTTCGACGTAGACTTGCTTCCCAAGTCCCTAACTTTCGCTCACATTGCATTGAATTGATGTTGTTGTTGTTTGCTTCAGTCAGGCGTTAGTTCGAGCGTCCAGCAATTAAATTCAGTAGCGATAACTACGACTCATGTAGTAAGTCTAACTTTGAGGCAAACAACAACCTGCTGTTATGGTTGTTCGGGTAGTTGTTGTTTGTTGTTTGCGAATCGTACCACTCGTGTAATAAGTCTATCTAATTAGTTTATTGGCTCTCAGTACACTTTAAATAATACACGCTTTTTATGTGCGAAGGATGAGCACATTATGTGGGGATGCGATGTCACGGATCCAGGTATAGAGAGAGAGAGAGAGAGAGAGAGAGAGACCTAAGACGCTCTTTTTTTGCCAAAATGTAACAATAGATTAACTTTGAAGTCGCCGTAAGTGTCGGCATTAATGATATCATTAGCAAAAAGCAATTAATTTACAATAAACATCAATTAGCAGCTTTTTCTACTGTGGCGAACTGGTCTAAACCACCGCTTTCTTAAACTAGAGGTCTGGAGTTCGATCCCCGTTTCACGGTACTCTCAATATTTTTTATGATCGTTTGGTTTTCATTTTCACGTTTTCATACTCGAATCATTGATCGTAACAACTCTATCCGTTTATGTCCTTCAATAAAGTTTTTCATTTTTTAGTCTTCAATTTCAATAGTTTCGTTTACTTTTATATGCTTTCGCGGTCCGTAGGTGCATAAAAGCAAATGAGTACCATGAAAAGAATACATATGGATCATATTAGTATTTATTTACTGGAGATCTGTCCCTCAAATTTGAATAGAAATTTTTCAGGCTGATACAGTTATGACTATGGTATACTATTTTAAAATAGCTATTAGTGGTGATTACTCATTGGCAATTAGGTCGGGAGATAGATTCTTTGTTTTGTTTATCGAGTTGATGCAAGTTTATGCCAGAATTTCTATTACGCCACAAGCTCTCTCCGTTCTCTTTTTTGAAAATGACACAAGATCTTATAACTATATATGCAAATTTGGGAATCGAGAACGGCCCATTGCTGTCCAGAATTGAAGGTGAAAGTGCTCGCGAGATTCGAGTGAACGAAATTACGATCAGCAACACCACCAAAATCATCATTATCATAATCATTGACATCATCACTGTCAGATTCAGCATGTTATTATCATTATCGTTGTCGTTATTGTCATGGTCATGATCATTGTGATAATCATGGTCATCATCATCATCATCATCATCGTCATGGTCATGATCATTGTGATAATCATGGTCCTCATCATCATCATCATCGTCATGGTCATGATCATTGTGATCATTGTGATAATCATGGTCATCAACATCAAGATCATCGTCATGGTCATGATCATTGTGATAATCATGGTTATCTTCATCATCATCATCGTCATGGTCATGATCATTGTGATAATCATGGTCATCATCATCATCATCATCGTCATGGTCATGATCATTGTGATCATTGTGATAATCATGGTCATCAACATCAACATCATCGTCATGGTCATGATCATTGTGATAATCATGGTTATCTTTTGAAAATGACACAAAATCTTATAACTATATATGCAAATTTGGGAATCGAGAACGGCCCAACGCTGTCCAGAATTGAAGGTGAAAGTGCTCGCGAGATTCGAGTGGACGAAATTACGATCAGCAACACCACCAAAATCATCATTATCATAATCATTGACATCATCACTGTCAGATTCAGCATGCTATTATCATTATCGTTGTCGTTATTGTCATGGTCATGATCATTGTGATAATCATGGTCATCATCATCATCATCATCGTCATGCTCATGATCATTGTGATAATCATGGTCCTCATCATCATCATCATCGTCATGGTCACGATCATTGTGATCATTGTGATAATCATTGTCATCAACATCATCGTCATGGTCATGATCATTGTGATAATCATGGTTATCATCATCATCACCATCGTCATGGTCATGATCATTGTGATAATCATGGTTATCATCATCATCATCATCGTCATGGTCATGATCATTGTGATAATCATGGTTATCATCATCATCATCATCGTCATGGTCATGATCATTGTGATAATCATGGTCATCATCATCATCGTCGTGGTCATGATAATTTTGATAATCATGATCATCATGATCATAATCAGTTTTGCTGCAGCTGTTGCACTGCTGGACATGGATTCATTTGTGTCATTGTTGCAAATTCTTGCAAACACTCTTTGGTAAGCGTTGTACCGCCATCCTTCGCACATTGCGACAGCATTGCTATGTTTTTATAAGGAACCACTTTATAAGGAACCTACATGTAGAAGGCCCGAAAATTTAAAGAACTTATACTACTAAAGAGAAAATCATTAAGGAACTTTTGAATGTTGAATACTTTTATCACTGAAAATAATCAAGAATTAGAAAGCCGGTTCCATTCATTTGCAGTCGAAAATCACATAAATTGTACGTTAAGCATGTATCCAATGTTTCTTTGAGTAGTCTCGAGCTTTGCTCACATGCAAATGTCTCTCTTTTATTGTTAAGACCACTGTATGTGCAGTTAAAATTAAGGAACTATTGAGGAACTTTTGGAACTACAATGGCCTCAAAAGAGGCTCGAAAATAAGGAACTTTAAGAACTAGGCCATGAGGTAGGTTCCTTATAAAAAAAAAGCGTGTAACCAGGAAGGCTGGTTTCGGCCTCAAGGTTCCTATTGTGGACTATTGCAACTTATGATGTGTAGCTACGTACACTGTAGGTACATGAACCAACACTTATCCAAAATATTCGCCTCCAGAAAGCTGGCCAAAGCCGTACTGCCGATGGGAGCCGTATTGTCGGTGGGTGCCGTACTGGGTGCCGTACTGTCGGTGGGACTTGCCGGGGGCTATAGAATCGGCGGGAGCTTCCGGAGCAGGTATCTGGGGCTGCAAGCAACTTTTTGTTTACGTTAATACCTTAACGTCGGATGCCTGCAACAGCCTCCAGTCCATAGTGTGCAAAAGACAATTGTGATCGTACCGGTGGCAGCCACAATGATTGTTACGGCAATTGCGGTTATACATAAATGTGAACCAGGCACAATCCATCAGATTGAACGTGGTAGTACTGCTCCCCGACACCTTCACCCCCTCATAGATTTGGATTTACTGTGATTCACAATGAGTAAAGCGTGTTTAAATCCAGTGTTTTATTCTAGATAACTATTGTAGACTATCATGGATTATCTTATTTATTTGAAGCAACAAAGGAAATAAATAATGACATATTGAAAGAGAATTGAAAGTTTAAACTTAAGAAAACGTTAATAAAGTTGAAAGACTTGCGACTGAGTAATGTAAAGAGGTCATCCTTACAGCGCAAATATCTTAATAGTTCTATGAGAAGATTGTTGTGTTCAGCATCTGTACGGGTATTTATATGCGGGTGACGGCTTTTTCACTTAGAAAAGGATTACGTTCAACTTTTCATAGTTAATGATTAAAATTAATTTTTAAGCAGGACTCGTGCTGTGGATTTTCTTTGCTTATTTTAAAAATACTCTTCAGTTTGTCACTAATTCCTTCGCCCAGGCCATCCTTTAATTTTTTATGTACAGTTCTTGAAGACAGCTTGAAATTAATTTCTTTACCCCGACACTAAATTCAGGGTATAGACTTATTACACGAGTTTCCACTTCAACCAACCACCAGCCAGCAAACTAGTATCTGTATGAATTTCCATATGAGCAAACAGCTGTTGGATTGTTGTTGTTGTTGTTGTTGTTGTTTGCGAATAGAGAGGCTAGGGTGATAAGTCCATGGGGAGTTGTGAGAAAACTACGTTGTTTTCATGTACTATTTTCCTTTTCAAGGCAACGCTTTTTTGGATAGGTACTAATCAAAATGGCTGCTTTTTGCTTACTGTTACAGTCTGAGCGCAGGCTATACGCAAATAGCAATTTATGATATTTTCATAGATTACAAACCGCCCACCTTTGAATTGAGACGTAAATCCATTGAACTATTAACAGAAAAAGTCGTTTTATTCATGGGTTGATAAAAAAAAACTTGTTTTGAACTGAAGATTTTCAATAGACTTATCGAACTGCTGGACATACCAGTTTAAGCGATCTCCTTAGTGGGTTGTTGTTGTTGTTGTTATTGTTGTTGTTGTTGTTGGAGCTTTGAGAAAACGTGGAGGCAGAGTAATACTGTAGTTCTAGATTTTCAGGGCAGCCCCCGAGATTTCTTCACGCCTTGTCAGGGCTAATTTCCCCTTTTCAAGGTCTTCTTATCAAAAATAGACTAGCCCTGTCCTATTGACACACAAACACACACTGAGATATTCTGTAGAAAGGCTCCGCTCATTTCTTTTGCGACTTCCTCATTTGCATGTTATCTGGAGTTATTGGGTGGGGTAATTTACGATTCTGGTGCGATTCTTATTTTTAGCTTTATCAACCAATCTGGTTTGGAAGTTAAGATAATGAAATTTTGCACAAAAAGCTTATTTTCGGATACGGATTCTGAGACAATAGAAATAAGGCCGAGTCTATCGTTTAGTGTTGGCTGTGGTTGTAGGGGCAGCCTTTACGGTACAGTAGGTCGTAAGGGTTTATAAGACGGTAATTATAGTGTAAGGTTTTACGGTAGATCGCAATAATTAAAAGTCAGGTTTTATGGAAGATCGTAAGGGTTTAAGACGATAATTGTAGAGTTCCGTTTTACCATTTTACGGTAGATCGTAAGACGGTAATTAAATGTTAGGTTTTACGGCAGATCGTAATTTTAGAGTTCGGTTTTACGGCAGATCGTAAGGATTTAAGACGATAATTCTACAGTTCGGTTTTACGGTAAATCGTAAGGGTTTAAGACGGTAACTAAAAGTTTTATGGTTCAAAGAGAAAGGTTTAGGGTTAGGTTTAGTTTATACAGTATTGCTCGTAAGCTTTCAGGAATAAATCGAAGCCCGGTGTTGTTTCGTTTCACTGTCCCCTATGACAACCACACACCACCACTCACTTTCATCGTCTATCTACGCACCTCAGATTGAATCTCTAATGCAAAAATAAGCTAATTATAAACTCCGTACTGATAAGGCCTTAGACACACAGAAAGTACACTGAAATGCGCGCGTGCTTAGTGGTAGGACACACGCGCTAAACCCTGAAATCTTGCAATGATGATGTTGAAAACATTGTAAGCACAATAAAAACTCCCATCTGTTTCTGTTCTTTGTTGCATGTAAATAGGCATCCACCTAATTATCACAACATCTCCAACTGATTCATAAATGATAAAACCATTTTTCTCTTCAGGATCTGTCGGGCGTTTTGCGTATGTTGTGATGATATAGTCTCTCTGGCCTAATTTTACACGGAAGAACGTCAGCCAGCAATATATTTACTGCCTACAAGGAAATTGAGGTTATTTTAGCAGAAACACCGGACTATAAGGTAAGACTATTATTATGTTATGTTTGAATGTTTCTTTTAAGAGTAGAATGTACGAGCAACCCGATAGCTATAGTATGCACTTTTTTTACATTTAAGATATAGTTTATAAGAATCTTGAGTTTGTATAGGACGAGGGGCAATTCACTCTTAAATTGATGAAAACAAAAGGATTTCCAAAGGATTTCCTTGAAATAAAAGGTTTTCAGCTAGAGGATACTAGTCTTCTAAGGAGTGAATTACCCCTCGGTATAGGATATTTCTACGTTTTAATATTTTATGAATTCGTAGCTACTACATGTAAAACAAGAGTGTTCTTCGGGTAACAGCACGCTCAGTCGGGTTTGGAACAAATTAATTTACTGTATCTAAAATCTGAGAAACTGCAGTGCTGAAGAGGCCTGAAGCAGAGTACAAGAAGACTGTTTCGTTGATTACGATCTGTCGTAAAACCGAAACACACTAAGCGTATATCTTTGAGAAGAGTAAGGGATAATAAGATGCCCAGAAGATGTTGAAAAGTCCTCAAAGAAACTAAATATGAATTTAGATATAATAACTGGCGATCATTTTGTTGATATCCTCTTAATTATCTATTAGCTACTAATACCATGGGTAAGCAACTAACAATTACCAACAGCTACTATTTTCCTGCGATCAAGGTCAAAGCTTCCTTACAATGTAGTTTGTTTGTCAATGCCTGTAACACCCGTTTTGCATTACGGAAAGAAGAAGTTGTTAAATTTTTTATTAAGCCCCCTTCTCTAGACTCTAATAAACCCCTCCCCATCTCTTATAAAACTTCCCAAATCAATTAAGGCCTGCCTGGAGCTTTATAGAGATCTACCATAGAAGTAGCTAGCTTCAAGGGTAACTCATGCCACCTTACAAATGGAACGAGATTTCATTGATGTACCTGGAAATTGATTTTGTGAACTTTGCTTTGTATTTGCAAGGTATCAATATTGGCTATTTTCCCTTTTAGAGAAACGAAACATCCTTGATTTCATCACGATCGTGTCTCGCAGCTATTGAAGCGAATGTCATCATAATCAACAGAGAAATCGAGATAGCGAAGAAAAACATCCAAGAGGATTTAATTGTTATAGAGAGAGTTTGCCTAGAAAGATCTTTTTCGATGGATCTACTTGAGTTTGGTGCAGAAAATGGAAGCGAAGTGGTTAAAATGGATATAGACGATAACTGCTATGATGCTGGTTTGAGTAACTACAACAACGATAAAGAGAAAAGAAAGATGTATGATGATGATGATGACAATGAGGAATTGAAAACAAAATTTATTACACATACGAACAATCTGACGTCATCGTCGTGTCCTGTGAATAATCTTGCTAAAAGAAAGGACACAAAGGATTCTGGCTACGGTGATGCGTTATCGGAGCATGAAGATGAACAAGAGGCAATTCCAGAATGGTGTCGACAATATCAAGAAACGACCATACACGAGGATGTCGATGATAACCTCGGTAATGCCCAGTACACGGCAAATCGTGATCAGTTTGTTAGTCGGGATAACTACACGTCGAGTGATGATGAGAAAACATACACAGATACATCGAAAAAGTAAGTCTTAATATTTTTGCAAACGGTAATGATAAAAAGGTACAAAATTGCGAGAAACAGCGAAAACATCTCTGGACATTCTTAAAAGCTTTCCATCAGACATTCCGCAGAGTATGAACGACAGAAACAGACCGAAACAATTGACAGGCGGGATTTATACCCAGGTGCAGATCGAAATGCACCAGTCAGAAAACGAAGCGGAATTGGCATGGTGTTTGAAACACCAATCAGCTTGCGGGATACAGCGGGAAGATGAATAGAATAAACTGAAGGGTCCAAGTGAGAAATCGAACTCTTTCTGTCTACACAGAACCGGCTTTTTGGTCTTTTTTATGTGGACCGATTCCAAAACACCTGAATGGAACAAAGATCTTGCTTTGCCAATGATCTCAAATAATCTTTCCTACGGAATACAGAACTTCAAATAACCTCCGAAAGTAGCAATCGCTTTGAAACACCAATAGCAAATACAACCGCCTGTTCATCTATATTTAATGCGCTGACTCTACTTTGGGCCTAAAATATAAGCGCTTACGGCCGACACAACTGCGATATCATGCTGTTGTAGTCTGAACAGACAGCTGCTTGAGATGCAAATTACCCTTGGCTAAATTTACATAAAAAATGCATCTTCATCCTTCTCTCATCATTTGATCTTTCTCATTCCTTTCAAAGCCAGCAAAAAGACACCGCAGAATCACACCTGTACCGATTTCGAATCCTCTGAAACTTTGTAAGTATGAAATTATCTTGATTGTTCTTCTACATGCTTTTTTGTCTAATATCTTCTTATATCTGCCAAACGCTTTTTCTTAAGAATAGATATTTTTGCTGTTTTGTGTGGTACCTAAGATCGTTCTCGGCTACAAGTTCTTGTCTTGATAAGGATACACTTTATAAGAAAAATCAGCCTGATATTTGGGTCAATTTATCCGCTATTTCTTAAAACAAGTCGAGTTAAATACATGCAACGTCTGCCAGCGTGAAGCCCTGACCTGTAAATGCACTTTAAAGATGTTTGGAGAAGTGTATGGGGATGATTCGCCTGTGAATCAATTTGAAAATATGCAAAACATAGGCGGAGATGAGAGCCAAGAAATCATATAATGAAATCGTGTACTTGTCTCTTTATTTTGGCTGAAGTTCCACCCCCTCCCCCTCAAACACTTTTAAGTACCCTTTCGGTCAAATCTTTCACACAAGCACCCTTAATTTTTTGAAATTAGCTAAAATTTCACCCATGTTTTGCCTAAGCCTCGTGTTTCCTATTTTCGTTTGATTTTCGACCATCCTTTCACCCCCTACCCTTCTCAAAAAAAGTCCCGAGAAAGTAGGAGAGCGTTATAAAAACCGTGTTATCTCTTTAAAGCTGTTCTTTCATCTTAGGCTAGATTGTATTTACTTTTTTCTAACGTTTAGTATCGGTTCGAAACTGTGATTTAAATCTCCTAAACTCTGCAGGTTTCATTTTAAAATCTCAACTTTGACGATGATTTGTTCGTAACATCTACTTGTAACTGATAACTTTCAATATGGCTTATTGCCTTATGCATTTCAATATGGAGTAAACTTCAGATCTTCCTCTTTTCCATCTCTTTCTAACGTTTAATATATTTGTTTCACATCCGATATGTAATGATGAAGTTCATTCTTGATGATAAAGGCTATGCTATGATTGGCTATACTTTCTCTATACGTTCAGGCTAGCGAGGAAGGAAGCGATCATTATCCTTCGTAGGTACAAGTGAAAAATCTGAGAAAATTCATTTTTGGTTAGTTTCAGTTCTTTTATGTACGCTACCCGCAAGGTTTAAGAACACATCGTCATTAAATGACGATTTCGCTCGAAAGTGCACCCGAGTTTACCTACATCAAGTTGCGAAAAGATAAACCATTCTGAAAATTTCGAAATTAATAGTATCGGAAATTCGCACCTTTTCTTCTAGCGAAATTCATATATTGACACCGTTCCTTTTACCAGAATCGTGAAAATGCATAACCTTGGGTGGCAAATCCCCCCATTACCATTTATACCTATGTTCCCCCCTGGACAAATCTATTCCACAATAGCAGCGTAGCAGGTGAACAGTGGACACGACGAATTCATCCTTCTCTCACTTGAAACATACAGATGTACAACATTAAAGATAAATTACTTTTAAGCTCGACAAATAGTTGAAGCAAATAAGAATTACAAAGGCAAACACACCTCACTTAACTATATTCCTCCTATAATTTTTGTCCGCGTGTTTTGAAATTGTTTTATTTGCAAGTGTTTTTGAATATCATTTTTGATTTGTCGATTAATTACTATGGCTTCGTGTTTTCAAGCCAGGGTTTTCTTCTTAAATTTAGTGATTTGCCTATCTTCTTTAATCTCATTTGACTAAGTTGTCAGGGTATCAGATTTTCTTTCAAGAGAAACGAGCATTTTTCTCTTTGCAGTTCTCTGATATGTGTTGTTTCTGGTTTATCTCAGAATTGCTGATTTGTGCATTTCAAAACAAAACATGATAATGTTTTGCAATGACTATGTCCTGTGTGGGCTGGCCATTGCCTTTAATACTGATAATATCTTATATGTTGAAGTTGATAGTTCTTCATTGAACCTTAAATTCATCCAGCCTAACATTTTCCCACAAGCCTAAGGAATGAACATTTCAAAATCGGCAGCATAACGATATGCGAGTGATTTTCTCTCTTGTTAGTCTGCGAAAATTCCCATCAACAACGACAAGAATCACAAGAATCGGTATATTTTCGTTTACAAATACCAACACATCAAGCATAATAACCCACTGCATCAAGCATAATAACCCGCAACACCAGTGTGCGTATTCACCAAAATGCACAATAAGTACCACCAAAGTATGCAAAGAATACACCACAATAGTGCGCATCCACCAAAGGAAGCAAAAATACCATCACATCAAGCGCAATAACTCACTGCGTCAAGCATAATAACCCACCACAGTAGGGTATGTACTTATATAAGAGTGATCCAAAATGTCGCCAGCAAATTTTACTTAGCTAAACGACATCCAATGAAGAATACAAAGCCTAGCTACAATGTATTGGAGGGAAGCAGGCTTGAAGAACATTAGTATTTCTTGCAATTTTCGCAACATTTCCCTAGATACAATTTGTCTGTAATTCTGCAGTTTTTGCTTGCTTTAAGTAGTAAATGTTGATAATGACAACTAACTACCTTTTCCTTGCTCCCAAGGCGTCACTTCAAAACCTGATTGTCTGTTTGTCGAAGAAGAAGACGCAGAAGACATTAAAAACTTCAATTCGGAAGACGATTTTATTGATCAAGGTTTCATAATGGCGGACGTAAGTTGTACTAATTTTGAAATTCGTGGCTTTATCTAGTTGGAGAAGTGTAGGGGAAGCTTTACTTTGTCCCGATTAAGTTGGTTTTTTTAAATTTGCAGGGCTTTTTGATACCTACATCCTCTGATATCTACAAATTTTCCGCCATGTGTATTTCTAGAATTTCAAGATCAGCACTAGAACGTGAACGACTTATGCAGATTATGTCCTTATGTGAAATCAAAAACATGGCTCAGTGCTGGAGATGAATGCTCCCCACTTGCATTCACATTGCCGAGACAATGTGGCTGAGGCGCCGCATCTTACCGTGGTTCCCGTTACAGGAAATCTCTATTCTCCCGTGAATCTTCGGCCAGCCAAGGGGGTGGGACTATCCGGCCCCCAGACCATATGCTTACGCTTGGATATCCCACCAGTTTCCGACTCACACACTGAACAATTATGTGATGTGACGTCTTCATACTAACAGAATTTCGTCAAGCAATTCAAGCAATTGTGGGAAGAGCTATTTCGTGCGCATAGGCGGGCTCAGATTTTCTAACGAGTTTTTTTCAAGCTGCTGTGGGGTTTGTCTAGACTCACTACATAAGTACCACTACTTCGCTGGATGTTGTTGTTGTTGCTGTTGTTTTCTACAATCGCTCAGTGTGGAGTGATAAGTCAACATAAGGGGAGCGTAAACTGGAGACTCGTGTCGTGAGTCTAGGGTTTGTCAATGTCATTTTTGGGTCATAATGATTTTAATTAAATTTCATTTTTGTCTATTTTTCAGAGCCCCAACTGGAAGCACAAATCGTTACAAAATACCGGTATGACTTCAAGATTATTTTTATTTTCAAAGTAATTTTTAATTAATTATCGAGACTTTTTGATCAGATTGAAATAACAGTTATATTTCTAAGCTGATCTTAACCACAATAATCTATTTTGATCAAGATAAATTAAATTGATCCAACTTTGTTCCACATAAAATCAAATTTTCCGTTACTCCTTGGGTTTTTCAAATTCCAAGTTCAAGAAAGGATTTTAAGCTTTTTAGGATTTCACGTAAGATTAAGTTTATCTACGAAAACGCTAATATCGAAATAATCTCTTATTTTTCGGCTTTAAATTAATAATTGATAACTGTAGGAATTGCGAAATCGTTTAGAATAGGAATATACTTTTTTATAAGAAACTTTGATGGTTGAGAATTCGAATAAATGCGTTTGTGGGCTGGGAACGAGATAAATAATATTCTTTTACCCAAAAATGTCAGAGGCCTTAAAGAATTTTTGGACACGCCAATCCAAATCCAATTCTGTTTTCATTTAGGACATTACCATGATGGTGACTGCAAACAGGACTGCAATGCTGCAGACAATTCAAAAATTTTCTTGAGAAGTAAAAGTGAAAACGCTTCAAACAGGCAAAGTAAGTATCCTTATTAACAAATTATGTCAGATTTGATATTCTATTTTTCAATCGCTTGTTTTATAAATAATTTTTGTCAATTTTTGAAGGAGATTATTCTCGTGAGTTTCATAAAGTACCAAGTATTGAACTTGTACCACCATCTGCATCATTACCGACATGGATGCAAGAAGCAAGGCAATCAACATTAGATGAAGAACAGTCAAATACTACAGAACTGAAAAATTTTGTAAGTCAATTGAAATTGTTATTTAAGATTAGTGACAGAAAAAAAGAAAAGACCACTTAGCTTACTGCTTGCTTTCAGCTAGAAAGCTTCTTGCGGCGAAGAGTCGAATGAGTATGTGTAAGCAGAAACACCGCGGCACAAGGCAACAAAAGACAACTGCATTTTAAGTTACTAATATTTCTTCTTGCCAAGCAAGGCTTCCTCTTCATGAAGAAGCCAAGAAGCCTTGCTCGGCAAGGCGAAATATTGGTAGCCTAAAAAGTGGTTGTATAGTGATTGCATCAAACCAGAGACCCCCAGAGATTGAGTTAAATTTGGGTTCTACTGCATACTTA